>JAVJHY010159015.1:0-93652 GCA_035593235.1 Phascolosoma agassizii
CTATTGCGGCCAAGTTTACTAAGCATTTCCACTCTCGACTCTCCCAATAGCGAAAGTCGGGCTAGTAGCCGCGCCGTGCGCGGCAGAGTAGGGGCACAAAGCACTGTGCAGGAATTGAGTGGCTAACCCACCGACGGTTCGAGGTCCGTATCCAACTTCAAATCGACTCGATCTTTCCTGCGCCATCCCTCTAGAAATGGTTGCAGCCTTCCTTTGAATACATCCTTTAGGCGCGGGACCGATACACCTGTTCTAGGATCATGGGCCCCTCCGGTATCGTCTCCGTAGATGCGGGCGATCTCGACGTCACGGGCATGAGATTTCGCCCAGTAGTCCTCTAGATCCACCAAGAAATGGTCGAGTACAGCCACATTGTCTCCACGAAACACGAGCGCCCGGCCCGAAGCCCTTTCTTCTGCCCGACCTTCACAACGTAAGGTCATATGAAACAAACCCTGTGTCTCACGCATCGATGTCACTCGGGTGTGACCGTTCGGCAACCCACCTTTCGGAATGACATCCACCTGCACCCGCATTGAAGAACGTTTCTGTTTCACCAAACGGTGCAAACCCTGCTCCATACTCAGATAGGCCGAACCGCCCGGCCCCTCGACCTCCAGCCCAGCCGCCGATACTTCGTCGCCGTCCACCACATACCCAACGACGGCAGCCTGCAATTGTTGTTCACGACACCATCTCAGCTCCATCTGTACAATATCCTGCACCCACTTATGCCCTTTCGACAGAGGATCCACATTGGCGATCAACATCCACAAGGCACTGTCGCCCTCCTCAGCGACTCTTGTTTCCCACTCACGCAAGACACGTGCGGAAACCTCCACGGTCCGGGCCAGGGAAGCTAATTCATCACCCGGCTGCACCTGCTCCAGTTTCTTCCGCAACCTCTGCAACGGCTTGGCAAAACGAGACTCCACTTGTATCGCAACGTCCAATTCGCGATACCTCTCTAGCACCTGACTACTGTCTTGTGATCGATCCCAGAACCCCTCTTCGTTTGTACGTGCGAGCAATTCACTCGCCTGTTGTCGCTTGGCCTCCAAGCCTTGCAACCGACCTTCAGACAACGCCAAAATTTTGCGCGCTTCCTCCAAGAGACTCTTCTCGTCGAGCTTCTTGCGGAGCTGTCCCGTACCGGCCGGCAAAACCACTTCCTCCACAACAGGAGGAGGCGCAGCCACATCTGCACTCCGTGCCACCACCCGATTCGCCCTCACGGTGAGTGATATCGTGCTGCCCCGCTTGGGTTCTCGTCGAACAATATATTCCGCCAATGTCGTGGTCACATTGCGCTCCACGACCCGACGCAAAAAACGTGCGCCATAGTACGGGTCATATCCATGCACCGTCAGCCAATCCAGCAACGCATCATCGATCTCCAACTTGAACCCTCGCCGAAGAATACCAGATCTTTCCCGCAGCAACTCCAGTTCGCGCAACGCAATGACGCGGATATTTTGTCGGGTCAGTGGATGAAAATGGACAACATTGTCGAATCGATTCAAAAACTCGATGCGAAAAACAGATCGCAACCGCTCATCTACGCTCCGGTCCAAATGTGCCAATTTGACCTGGTCGACAAATCCCAGCGTGTGTCCCTGAAACACCTCTGCTCCTGCGTTTGATGTGGCAATAATGATCATCGAGCGGCAAGACACTGTCTCAGTCGCCCCATTGATATACTGGCCTTCGTCGATCAGTTGAAGGAATCGGTCATGGAGCTTGTCATGTGCCTTCTCCAGTTCGTCGAACAACAGCACCCCAAAAGACTGACCCATAATGGCCTGTGTCAGCATACCGCGTTGATGCTGCAATCGGTCTGCGTTCGGGTAGCCGAACAGGTCCTGCGCGCTCTGCTCGGTCTGGAAATCTGCCATATTAAAGCGCAACAATCGGTCCTTGCTGCCAAACAGGTACTCCGCCAGCAGTTGCGCAATATGGGTCTTCCCTATTCCCGTCGGACCCGCAAAAAGGAACACTCCGAACGGGCGAAGACTGTTGCTCAATCCTGCCTTGATCAACCCAATCATGTTGACGACTGCTTGAACCGCTTCCGGTTGCCCTAACACGTTGGATGAAAAGTCGTTTCGCAACTCGTTCAGATCGATCGACACGTCAGGATCGACCAGGAGTCGCGGCACCTTGGTCCGGACACAGAATCGTTCGATGACATGCGATGCGTCGACATGACACCTGTCTCCAGCCAAGCTTTCCGACTGGCTCAATAGATCCAACGCTTTGCGAGGTAATCGACTACGGGCAAGAAATCGATGGGACAACTGAAGAGCTTCCTCCAGCGCTTCCTCGGAAAACGAAATACCCCGTGTATTGGCCGACTTCTTGGCCCATGGTCGCAGAACGTCACGGCAGGACTTGAGGTCTGGTTCCTCGAGACACAGCATCGTATATTGTTGCTCAAGCTCCGGCGTATACTCGAACATGGCATCCACCACATATCGTTCACCCTCGGAAAGCACAGGATTCTGGAACCGAAAAGCGAGCGATTCGAGGTGCGATTCGAGGTTAAAATGGTGGACCAGATGCACATCGCGAAAAAACGGAACGATGTCACGACCCTCTTTGTCCAGCACCTGCAAAAACTCCGCCATTTTCTCGCCAATGTGTCTCGAGTCCTTGAGTCCGGCAGCCACCCTACGAAACGATATCTGCAGAATACGTTTGCCTTGCAATTGGGACGGTCCGGTACCAGTTGCCAACCGCCGCACCAACTCATAGATCATCGCTGTTTTTCCGATCCCGGAATCACCGGTCAAAATTGGGTTGCGACCCACAGCCAATAGATCCGAGATCTGCTGCAACACATCGTCCGCGACATAGGCTTCAGGAAGGGTTCCCCTCGCAGCCTCTTGTGTCAGATCTCGCTCAATCCACTGGGCAAATACCTGCGCAGGCTCTGGATTCTTCTTCGCCATACCATCCAGCATGAACAACCGGAGGTGAGATGGCAATCTCTACACGGTTAGGCGTATAGATTTGTATTGCCGCGGTCGTGCGGATCCAGTCATCCTGACGCTTATGCCACCCAACCGCAAGGATCCCTGCACATGAATCTCACTGACAAGCTCATCGTCAAGCCCGGCAGCCGAATCCAGCTAAGCAAGATGGATGCCTCAAGTACACTCGACATCGAGGGCAAAAAGCTAGCAGCTAAGGAGATGAAGGACAATCTAAAGAAGCTGTTTGAACTACAATACAAGCTTTACGCAGAACACCATCGTTCCTTGCTGATTGTCCTGCAGGGGATCGACGCGGCAGGAAAGGACGGGACGATTCGACACGTCATGTCTGGTCTCAATCCACAAGGCTGCACGGTGGCATCCTTCAAGGCCCCCTCCCAGGGAGAGCTGGATCACGATTACTTATGGCGTATTCACAAATCTGTACCACGCAAAGGCCATATCGGCATTTTCAACCGGTCGCACTACGAAGATGTATTGATCGTACGCGTTCACAATCTCATACCGAAATCTGTTTGGTCCAAACGGTACGCTCAGATCAATGCATTCGAAAAGCACTTGGCCGACAACGGAACGCGCATTCTCAAATTTTTCCTCTACATTGATAAAGACGAACAGAAAGAACGTTTTCAAGCCCGCATCGATGATCCGACGAAGAACTGGAAGTTCAACAAGGGCGACCTGGATGAACGCAAGCTGTGGGACAACTACCTTGCAGCCTTTGAAGACGCTCTATCTAAGTGCAGTAAGAAATACGCGCCATGGTTCATCATTCCTGCTAACAAGAAATGGTTCCGCAACTTCGCCATTTCCGAAATTATCCGTGAAACCCTCGAAGACATGGACCCCAAAACACCACCGCCGAACGAAGATCTGGCGGAACTCGTTATTGAGTGATCGGACAGACCTCCGCTGTCGCCTGCCTATCGCGTGATAAGCCGAACGGCAACCCGGTTATCCACAGGCTTGTAGGAGGCCGGCCCCGTACGGCCGATAGAGGTTCAGAACCGATATGAAATGGATGTTGTGCGGGTCAAGCGATGAAAGCTCCAAGTAGAAATAAGCTCCTACAGTAGTAAGGTTTTTCACGTTCCACGCGAGTGAATGCGCGCCGATTACGATGTGGGTAGATTCTCAATCGACACAGGATCCAACACGTCCGGCACCTCCAAACCAAACACCTCACCATAGAAATACAGTTCGGATTCGATCGACTTCCGGATAGTGTCCGCCTGCCGAAACCCATGTCCTTCGCCTGCAAACTCCACATAGGCCACAGGCACCGAACGATGCCGTAACGCGTCGACCATCTTCTCCGCCTGATTCGGCAACACGATCTTGTCGTCTGCCCCCTGAAAGAAAATCACTGGGCAGGACAGCTTCTCCACAAAATGAATTGGCGAACGATCTCGATACAAACTTCGCTGCTCTGGATAGTCCCCCACCAACCGATCCTGGTACCGCGATTCAAATTTATGCGTATCGGCGACAAGTGCTTCCAAATCGCTGATTCCATAGTAGCTCGCACCAGCCTTGAAGGCATCATGAAACGTCAACGCACAGAGAGTGGTATAGCCACCGGCGCTGCTGCCCGACATGATCAATCGATCCTTATCCGCAACACCTTGCGCCACGAGGTACGTCGCGGCATCGATACAATCACGGACATCTAGGACTCCCCATTGCCCATCGAGAGGCGCTCGGTATGCTCTGCCAAATCCGGTACTACCACGATAATTCACATCCAAAAACGCGAAGCCGCGGCTCGTCCAATACTGAATACGCAAGGCCAATGCAGTGGCAGCACATGCAGTTGGGCCTCCATGACATTTGACGATGAGCGGCGGACAATCCCCGTCCGTCCCCACCACGTCCGGGTGTGTTGGACGATAGTAGAATCCGTGTGCCGTGCTTGAGTCACGCGTTGGAAATTCGATATGCTGTGGATATGAGATGAGATCTGAATCCAGATGAACCTGAGAGGACTGTCGTACCACCCGATGTTTTCCGGTATCGATCGACACCGTCACAATACTGGTGGGTTCAGATGGGGAAGCCGCACAAAGGATGATCCCGTTTGGAACCGCATATACCGCCTGGATATCACTGTAAGGTAACGAGAGTTCATGGACCGAGCCATCCAGTAAATGCACGAGAGCCACCCGCCATCTCCCCCGATCGTGCAAACCCACTGCCGCCAGCCGATCTGACGGGAAAGCATAGGTCGACATACCAAACACCCATTGTGGCATGCCCATCTCGGCCCGGCGCTGGAAGACCAACTCCACCTGACCGTCACGTAACCGGTATAGATTCCACCACCCTGATCGATCCGACACAAAGTAAAGGTGTCCGTCCGGTCCCCATTGCGGCTGGAACACCGACTCTTCCGAACCGCCGGCAACTTGCTCTGCACCAGCCACAGCACCGCCGGCATCGAGTTCGGCAACCCAAAGCTCCGTCCCATCCCACGGCATACGAGGATGATCCCAACAGAGCCATGCCAACCTACTGCCATCGACGTTGAGTACCGGATTTGAATAAAAATCTTGGCCACGCAGAAAGGGTTTCGGCCTATCACCGTCATGGAACGGAATGGAAGCAATGTAGTTCGCCGGCTCTTTCGCGTCTTCTACTTGTTCCTCCACAATACAAAGAATCCGTTGTCGGACTTCATCCAGAATTCCGTCTGCGTAACGCCATGGCCCGTCTGGCGTCAACGCGATTGGATCGCCCTTCTCTTCCTGCCGATACAGTCGTTGGTCAGACGCGTTTGAAAACACCACACCGTTTGAATAAGGGAAGAAGTCACCGCCACCATATTCGTGTACCTGGGTCCTTACACTGTAGGGCTTTGGTGTTATATCCACAGGGGAATCACCCTGTGTCCATCGTACCAAGACGCCTCGCCCCTTGTCCATTGGCCGTCCTTCCACCCAGTACACCACATCGCCAAACGTGCGGATTTGGCCTAATCGCAGCGTGTCTTGCACCAGCATCTCTGACGAGATGGGCGACGGCCAGACGCCGTAAGCAGCAGGTTGTGGGTATAAATTCATGCCCTGTATCTTTGCCAATGCATGGCGATCATGCAATGGAAAGTCTGGATCACGTTATTGAGACACGTCGGATCGGTGTGTGATGGGCTACGAGCGTCATGTAGAACACATTCCGACCTCCCACGAGGGTCTGCTACTTGACAACTCCGTTGCATAGCCTAGACTTCGGATTCTTGCGTCGGGCGATTAGCTCAGTTGGCTAGAGCGCTACCTTCACACGGTAGAAGTCACAGGTTCAAGTCCTGTATCGCCCACCATGCTTCGCTCTCCACTTCGTTACGAGCTACGCATGGCGCAGCCATGCCGGTCCTTAAAAACGAGGAGAGCGAAGCATGCCCTGCATAGCCTCGACAGAGGCGACGCATGGGCTGGCGCATTCAAACTCCCTAGCGCCTCGCTTCCATCTGTAGCAAAGGCAGGAATGGTCCTTACAAAAACAAGGAGAGCTACGCACGGCGTGTGCCATGCCGGTCCATTTAGCGTCGCCCAAGAAATTGAACAATTCGACAAGACCTGCTTCCATAGGCCCCATGCACCACGTTTATATCCTTCGGAGCCTCTCAAATCCTGCGCAATCCTATGTCGGCTACACCTCCTTAGAGATTGAAACCCGGCTCAAGAAACACAACAAGAGCGAGGTCCCTCATACCTCCAAGTATGTCCCGTGGGAAATCGCCTTCTATGCTGCGTTTCCTGACAAGCATACCGCCCTCGACTTCGAGCGGTATTTGAAATCACATTCCGGAAAAGCATTTACAAACAAGCGCCTCATCCCCAAGCATTGACAAAGCGCAGACGAACAACCACTCGATAGAGTCCTACAGCTGCTCGAAATGGCTTTGAAGTAAAAGACGTGATAAAGGAGATAATAAATGAGCGTTACGGTTGCCAAGAAGACAAAGCAGCGAACATTATTCACCATTGGGTATGAAGGATTGGATCTGGAACGGTTTCTTAAGTTCCTGACCTATGACGACGTCAAAGTCCTCGTCGATGTCCGAGAACTTGCATTCAGCCGCAAAAAAGGATTCTCGAAAACGGCGCTGTCATCCGGCCTGGAAAAGGTCGGGATTGAGTATGTCCACCTCCGCGATCTCGGTTCACCACGCGATGTCCGCAAGCAACTTTTTGCAGACAAGGACTACGACTCATTTTTTGAAGCCTATAAAGATCATCTCGAAGAACAAGAAGATGCCTTGGCAGAACTCGGCCAACTGATTGACAAGCACGAGCATGTTTGTGTCATGTGCTTTGAGAAAGCCCATGAAGAATGTCACCGCAGCCTTCTGGCAGACTACCTTCATCGCAACGGCAACGGACAGCGGTTCAAAGTGGAGCATATCAATACCTGGGGATGACCACAACGCTCGAAGCTCTGATTGTCGTTAAGGCCTATCCCAATCCCAGCGTCAGCCTAACCGAAGCGGTCTGCATGCTCGGCGTCAGCAAAGAGCATGGGTTTGTACGAATCTATCCAGTTCCATTCCGTGACCTGGAAAGCAGCAAGCGTTTTGCGAAGTACCAAGTTGTGCGCATGCGGGTTCGTGCACCAAAAAACGACAAGCGGCCCAACACTTTCCGACCAGACAGCGACAGCTTCGAAGCCATCGGCGAACCACTGCCAACCACTGATTGCTGGCGTGCTCGAAAAGAATGGGTCATGCCGCTGATCAGCGAGTCGATGTGCTCGATTCAGCGCCAACAGGAGCAGTCGAATACCTCGATGGGGTTCTTCAAGCCGGCAGAGGTTGTCGATTTCACGCAGGAAGAGCAAGACGACAAAGAATGGTCAACCGCCGACCTTTCTAAGCTCCGACAGCAAGACCTATTCATGACGAATCAAAAAACCCTGCTTCAGAAGCTGCCATACAAGTGGCGGTACAAGTATCGCTGCGGTGATCCGGATTGTACGGGGCATCACCAACAACTCATCGACTGGGAAGCTGGAGCTCTCTTCTTCAATATAGAACGCCAAGGCATTACAAACCCCGACGAAGTCCATGTTCACATGAAAGCAAGGTTTCTCGAGCAAATCTGCGGCGAGGACAAAGACCTGTATTTTTTCACGGGCAACGTTGCCAAGTTCCAGCATAGCTTCCTCATCCTCGGCACATTCTGGCCACCTAAAAACCCACAGATGGAACTGCTTTGAATCGGAGAGAAGTGTTTGTCCATCGCCTGGGTAAAGGATTCCAATACATGGAGAACAACTTCCGACTCAAACCGTCAGCTGAGCCAGAATTTTTCAGGTACAGGACATGGGTCGAGTCGAGATCAGGGAAACGGGTACGGGATTTCCCCTTCTACGGGGGCCGTGCCATGGTCTTACGGAGGGAAGAGAAGGCGGAGTTATACGACGTGCCGCAAGTCGGCAACAAGGAGCGACTGCACCGCAAACCCACGGCCCTGAACAGATACGGCAGCGCACGAAGTGAACGCAATCATACCTAAGAAAGAAAACAGATACGATCAATACGGATTCGCTACCACAATCCTTTAGGCATCAGAAAGTTGCGTCATTCAACGACTCTTGGAACGGATTAACTCTGAAATTCTCTGAACGAATCAAGGGGTTAACGATATTGTTGAATCTGAGAGCTTTGCTATATGGCAAGATACATATGAACCGGGCCCTATGCAGGACCTCGGGAAGGAATCGGCAGTGTTTGCGTCGAAAGGTTGTGCAAGCTGTCGTGACGGATCTATAGAGGTATATTACAAGATGGCATCAGTCGAATTAGAATACAGAAACGCATTGGAAAACGCTCCCGATGAGCAAACAATTCATCGGTTCCTGAAACAGTATCCAATGCTAGTAAAGAAAACATTCGCAACATCATGGAACTACGTGAGGGTATTCTCTGAAGTCTGGCTTGGCGGAAGGTATCGACTTGATTTCCTCGTAATATGTGCGGACTCTTGCTCTTGGCAAGTACACGTTATCGAACTTAAGTCACCTAAGGTGTCTTTATACACCAAGACCGGGGATAAGACGGACCTTAGACTAGTTAAAAAACAGCTAGTCGAACGGAACCAATGGATCGAGGAGAATACGTCTTACTACCGAACGGAATTGTCTAAGCTGGTATCTGACAACGATCCGGGAGCTCAGTGTTCCAACGTTGCTGATCACCAAAACGCCGGAGCTGAGCTCCGAGACACACAAACTTTGGTGCGGACTCGGTTTCATGCAGTTATTGGAAGAGCTTCATCCCTATCGGCAAATGAACAAAAACGTAGAAGGGCGGAAGCCAGAACGCAAAAATGGGGTGCACCACAAATCGTTACATACGATAGATTCTTAGCGGCTGCTAAAGAAATAGATGGTTACCGTGAAAACAAAAACTCGGCTCTCGCCGACTGACAATTGGCGACCTCGTTCATCAGTTGATATCGGTTGTCGAGCCTGACGCCTGTCAATGAGGTAGCGGATGCTCCCGTGCTGATCGCAACTGTCAGATCGGCACCTCTAGCACGTTCGCCATGGCACCATCCAAGAACAAATCCTATGAACGTCTGTGAACCTCAAACCAGTTTTGCCCGTTACAGGAAAGCGGAAACGTCATGTACAATTGGATAGGCGCTTACATCATCACTTTCTTCTTATTGGCTCTTGCCTTTAAGAAACCGTCGCTAAGTAAGTATGAAGATGAGATGGCGGCTCTACCGGTTTGGAATCATGTGATCATCTTGGTTTTGCTCGTCGGCATGTTCATAGACATTGCACTCGAAAACCTTGATTCGTTTTTCTTGATTTCTATTCCCAACATGCTGCTGAGTGGGTTCACCTACTGGGTACATGAGGCAGGCCATATTTATTGGATGTGGGGAGGAGATTTGCTTCATTCCTTCGGCGGAACCCTCAACGAAATCATCTTTCCCTTAGTTCCCGCGTACTTTTGTTTGAAAAAGAAATGCTTTTTTCTCGGCTCAATACTGCTCTTTTGGTTTGGACACAACTGTTTTGGAATTTCGCGCTATATCAGTGACGCCAGAGCTCAAGTGTTACCGCTTCCACATAATGCTACCCATGACTGGTATACGATTTTAGGGAAGCTTGGCCTCTTAAAAGAAGATACCGTATTTGGCGAAATCGTGTACACATTCGGAGTCATCATCGTCATGGCTTCACTTGCGTTCTATGTTGGGACATTAAAAATGCGTCATGCTGAAGCCAACCAGTCGGCCTCCCACCCACGTGTTCCAGATGTCCAGGAACATGACGGTCGAGGGAGTGAAACGACTACGTAACGAAGCTTCTCAGCATGGACCCCTTGTTGGGACCCTAAAAAGCATGTATGAACAAACGACTCGCCCCAAAACGTTGCCGAATACATAGCTAAACGGCCGGCCGATCAGCATATAGCCGGATTTGCAAGTGGCGTGAAAGCCAGCTTGGCGTTCCATTTTCCGGGAACTTGGAGCCAATTTTCATAGCACCTGGCACAGACTACAAGACAACCCCAGCTGGCTTCAACAGGCCGGTTTCTCGAAGAATTTCTCTTGCCAACGAGGGATGAAATTCAGTTGGATGGCCAGAAGCGAATCAGTTGTGGGCATACCTTAATCTTGGTGATCAGAGAGGAAGAACAATGGTTTGGTACTATGTAGATGACAGCAATCAACGGACGGGCCCGATTCCTCAAGACGAACTGCAACGATTGGTGGCTGCAGGAACTGTCCGAAACGATACCCTAGTATGGTGTGAGGGAATGTCAGAATGGATGCCCTACAGTCAAGTCCAAGGCACGACAACCTCATCACCAGAAGGCACATTGGCAAGCGGCACGGCAGGCACAGAAGCCTGTCGCGATTGCGGAAGGACCTTTGGGCTTCAGGATCTGGTAAACTTCGGCGGCACCCACATCTGTGCCGACTGCAAACCGGCGTTCCTTCAACGAATGCGCGAAGGAGGACACGTGGCCGGCGACATGAACTACGCGGGATTCTGGATCCGGTTCTGCGCCAAGTCTGTCGATGGTATCCTGATGGGGGTGGTGACATTTGCAATCGCAGCACTTTACGGCGGCATCATGGTGGTCGTGGAGGCAAATCAAACGGCCCAAATCGCCGCTACGGTGATTTACTACCTTGTCTCCTTCGGTATCAGCCTAGCCTACTACGTCTGGTTTCACGGAAGCAAGGGGGCCACACCAGGCAAGATGGCATGTGGCTTGCGCGTCGTAACGCCAGACGGCAATCCGATCACCTATGGACAGAGCTTTGGAAGATACTTCGGAGATATGCTAAGTTCTATCATTCTAGGTCTTGGCTACATCATGGCCGGCTTCGATGAACAGAAACGCGCGTTGCACGATCGCATTTGCAATACGCGGGTGATTCGAAAATCCTGATGAAAACAGGCCCACAGACCTGCTCCGGATGCGGTCAGCCTTTTCCGCCCTTGGCGCAGGCTGCCCTGTTCGAACTGACCTGTGATGGATGCAACAGAAGGACCCACGGCCTGCTATTTCCCGCCCTGTACCGCGCCCCGGAAACCGTACAAAAACAACTCCTTCTTAATGAAAACGAGGAAGCAAGCTGCTTCTACCACAGCTCGCGCAAGGCCGTGGTGCCCTGCGACGGATGTGGTCGGTTTCTGTGTACCCTGTGCGACGTGCGGCTAAACGAGGAACACTGGTGCCCAAATTGTGTGCAGGAAGGGCGACAACAACCGGACAAGATGAGCAACCTGGAAACACATCGAACCCTTTACGACAGCATGGCCCTCTCGTTGTCCGTTGTTCCTGTGATCACCGTGTGGGGAACGTTGCTTTCGGCCCCCGCAACCTTGTTCATTGTGTTCCGATGCTGGAATCGGCCTTCCAGCATCATCCCACGCACTCGAATCCGTTTCGTGTTGGCCGGACTGTTCGCGTTGCTCCAGATTCTCGCTTGGGGCGCCGGTATCACGGCACTTGTTTCGATGATCCAATAGGTGTGAAGATGGCGCGTACGAAGAAGAACTATCGCAAACTTCCCGGCACCGGCCACGGCTTTGCGACGGTGCGCAAGCTTTATCTGGCTGACGATCATCTTCTTTGGCTGGAACAGACTAGCTACAGCGAGAGCTACGCCCGATTCGACTTGAAGGACATTCAGGGGATCACCGCTCGCGAGACCATGCGATGGTCGGCCAACCTTGCACTATCAGGTTACGCATTCGCCCTATTTGCATCGCTCACAATCTTTCTGAGCTCTCCGAATTCCAGGATAGTTTTCGCCGTGATCGCGGGAAGCATGGGCCTGATTTTTTTCTACAACCTGATCCGGGGACGCACATGCAGAGCCACACTTTACACAGCCGTCAGCACCAAATCCCTACCGTCCCTGCATCGGTTGCGAACGTTCCACAAAGTCACGACATTGCTGGCGCCCCTGATCGAAGAACGCCAGGGCCAATTTGTTCCGGAACAGTCTCAAATGGCACCTCCGTCGGATGACACAACTGCTTCTCAATCGATCTCTATCCCCGTTCATCCGAGCCCTGCTGAAGTGGACCCAGCGAACGTTTACCAAGGACGGATACTGCTCTGGATCTCACTAGCCCTATTGTGCGAAGCAGCTACTATTGGACTGTTGCTGTGGCTCCATGAACCCATGTTGTGGGCACTTCGATTCGTCGCTATTCTCGCCGTCTCTGTCCTCGTGATGATTGGCTTTGCAAACATTCCTCGCACCCTCGCATACAGGGGACAGCGCCGCATCCTTTGGACCAATCTCGTGTACCTCAGCATCATCTACGTCTTGCTCTACATCGGCATGATGGTCGGCTACATACAATCGGAATCTGACTTGGTCTTTGGGAACTATGAAGCTATCCTCCCCAGTAACTCACCCGCTTCGTTCTGGGCTCATGTCATCTCTCTGACGATCTGCCTGACGCTCGCAGCGATAGGCGTACTTACGGAAACTTCCACCAGGACAAAGCGATGACGAACATCAGCTCCACATCCTGTTATCATCATGCCCATCGAAAAGCGGTAGCACGTTGCGTCTCCTGTCGCCATGACTTCTGCCGAGAGTGTGCCACCGAGCATGGAGGACGCATGCTGTGTGCATCGTGTCTCGCTCGTCAAACCACCTCGCAACCCAGCGGACGGCGTGCGCTCCACGTGGTCACCATACCAGCATCCCTCGTCCTTGGCCTGATGGCGGCTTGGTTGTTCTTCCAAACCATGGGTGCATTGCTTGTGCGATTGCCCGACTCCTTCCATGACGGGCGCCCTACCAGTTGGTTCGACCTGCCGGACTCATGAAACAGTCACGCGTCCACCAGCAGGAGCGGCCTAGTCTCGCCCTGATCGAAGAGGCCACAGCACTACTGTGCAATGCTCCGCTCACCATACACGCCTTGTACGTGATCGGCTCCCTCCCGTTTGTGACGGCCCTCCTGTTCTTCTGGACCGACATGAGCCGAGGAGCTTTCGCAAGTCAGCGCGTGACGACCACGTCGTTGGGCCTGGCCCTGCTCTTCATTTGGATGAAATTCTGGCAAGCGCATCATGCCGCCGGTCTTCGGGCTTATCTTGAAACTGTACCGACCCAACCTCTCACGGTTCGGCGAAGTATTTGCATTGCAGCCCGACAGGGCCTGCTTCACGGAATAGGGTTGTTCCTTTTACCATTGTCCCTGATCCTGGTCGTCCCGTTTGCCTGGGTCTATACTTTTCTCCAGAACTGCTCGGTATACGGCAGCTGGGAGAGCCTTGGCCTATGTGACACCGTACGCAAGGCGTGGCGACAAGCCACCTATTGGCCGCTGCAGAACCACTACGTGATTTGGATGGTCAGTCCACTCCTTATGATGTTGACCTGCGTCGCCCTACTTGTGATCGTCCCTTTTCTTTCCGTCGCCGTGCCCGACGTTGGCTTCCTGCTGCTACTCCCTCTACTTCTGCTACTGCTGGTGGTGATGAGTCCGATTAGCATCCTCGTCGCAATCAACCTGTTCATCTTAATCCTTCTCGTACCGGTACTACTGCGCATGCTGCTAGGTATAGAGACCGTCTTCTCCCGCGGACTGACCGGCATGTTCAACTCTACCAGCTTGGCCACAACCGCCGCCCTAACCTACCTGACACTCGACCCGCTCATGAAAGCTGTGTACGTCTTACGCTGCTTCTACGCGGAATCCATCACTTCCGGCGCTGACCTGCGCTCATCCCTCACACGCATCGCGTCCCGTACCGCCGCGACAGTCCTTTTGTTGGGCGTCCTTGGCTCCGGTGCAATTTCGGTGCAAGCCGCACCATCGCAGACAACCTTGCCCAAACTCACCGAACCCGACCAACTTGACCAGGTCATCGATCTTGAAATTCAACGAGCTGAGTATGCCTGGCGACTGCCTCGTGACGAAGGGTTTCGGCCTGGCGAAGATTCCAAGCTTGTGCATTGGATGAACCAGATCAGTGCCAGGCTCGATTCCTGGATCACGATCCTGTTTAACCATGGCGATTGGTTTCAGCGGTGGTTGGAACGCCTCTTTCCCGACCCACAAGTTCACCAAAAGAAGGAAAACTGGGCCACCACCCTGCAAGTCCTCCTCTATGGAGCCATCCTGCTCCTGGTGATTACACTCGTGGTATCTGTCGTACGCCTCCTGGGTACCCGCAAGAAATCAACTGAAGAAATCGACACTGCCGTCGTCCTACCCACCCCCGACCTGGAGGACGAACAACTTGCCGCGGACTCGTTGCCCGAAGACGAATGGATGGCTCTTGCCCAACGTCTGATGACCCAAGGGGACTACCGCCTTGCCATCCGCGCCTGTTTTCTCGCGGCTCTCGCTCATCTCGCCTTGCGCGAGCTGGTGCGCATCCGCTCCCACAAATCCAATCGCGATTACCTCCGAGAGCTGGAGCGTCGCACGCATGCTCACCCAGAAGTGCCTGGGGCCTTTCAAGCCTGCATGCACGAATTCGAGCGTGTGTGGTACGGGGACCGTGAAGCCACACCTTCACGCTACGATGACATCGCGTTGACCTTCCTTCGGATGAAAGAATCATGTTGAAACGATGGCTCATCCCAAGCCTGGCCATTTTCTTGATCGTGTTGTGCACGGCCAGCTTGTTACATCTCTTTCTGCTGCGTTTTGAGTCCGGCGATGTCTATGCCGAATACTCTTCCCTCCGGTCCGACCCCAAAGGCTGCAAAGTCCTGTGCGAGAGTCTGCGTCGACTACCCAACGTATCCGTCACCCGCAACCTGCGTGACTTATCACGATGGTCCGAACAGGAAATTGGGCAAACTCTCTTGTTCGCCGGCTACAACCTGTGGTGGTTTCAGTTTCAGGATCCTCAAGACGTCGAACGACTCTGGGACCTCGCCGCTCAAGGGAATCGACTCGTCATCACGTTAAAACCCACGACGATGCGGAGGCCGTACGAGACCGACGAAGAGGCCGCGGAAAAATTGAAAAAGTGGATGGAGAAGGAGGATGAACCAACCGAGGGGGAAGCGGAGAAACAGCAGGAGGATCGCCCCTGGAAGGTCGACCTTGAGTTCGTGAAACTCTCAGAAAATCCGTTGGGCCACTTTGCCCGCTTTCTTCCTGAAGACGATACCAACGAGGACACCCTCCCATGGAACACCACCACTACGTTTATGAACCCGGACGAAGATTGGTCTATTGTGGGGTCTCACGATGAGCGGCCGACCATCCTCGAACGAAACGTTGGGCAAGGGTCCATCGTGCTCTGCGCTGATTCGTACTTCCTGAGCAATGAGGCCCTGCTCCATGAACGCTCCACGGGTTTTCTCATTTGGCTAATGGGCCCCCACCGATCCATCGTATTCGATGAAACTCACTTGGGTATAGCTTCCAACCCGGGGGTCGCTTCCCTGATCCGCCAGTACCGTCTGCATGGACTGGTAGCCAGCCTACTGCTACTTGCCGCATTGTTTATTTGGAAGAATCTATGGAGCTTGACGCCGCGACAGGATGACCCTACTCAGAGCGATGTCATTGGCAAAGACCAGGCCGAGGGACTCGTCAACCTGCTAAGGCACCATATCCCATCAAGCCGGCTCATGGACGAATGCAATCGCGTATGGCAACACGCTGCGCAATTTCTTCCTCACCTCGGTTCCGCCCGGCGGCACGAAGTTCAAACCATACTCGAACAGAAGATGAATACCCGTCCCGAAGACACCTATCGACAACTTCAGGAACTTCTACATAAACGCAACTAGCCCCCAGACAAGAGGCAATCCTATGACCACCAACCTCGAAACATTCCAAGACCGCATCGAGCAAGCCCGCCAAGAGATCCACAAGGTCATCATTGGCCAGGAGCAAGCGGTGGAGATGATGCTCATCACCATCCTTACTCGACAACATGCGTTGGTAGAAGGTGTACCTGGCATTGCCAAAACCTTGCTCGTACGAGTCCTCGCTCAGGTCCTCGGTGTCGAGTTCAACCGCGTCCAATTCACGCCCGACCTGATGCCCGCTGACATTACCGGCACCAACGTGTACAACCTACAGGAAAACCGCTTCGAGCTGGTCAAGGGGCCCCTCTTTACGTCGTTTCTGTTGGGCGACGAAATCAACCGAGCCCCTGCCAAGACTCAGTCGGCCATGCTCCAGGCCATGCAGGAACGAGCGATCACCATCGATCGCGAGACCCACATCCTTTCGGACAACTTCACCGTATTCGCGACCCAAAACCCCATTGAGTTTGAAGGCACTTACCCTCTTCCCGAAGCACAGAAAGACCGGTTCATGATCAAGATCGTGATGGACTGCCCCCAACG
Organism: Phascolosoma agassizii; assembly: GCA_035593235.1. Lineage (NCBI taxonomy): Eukaryota > Metazoa > Annelida > Sipuncula > Phascolosomatiformes > Phascolosomatidae > Phascolosoma > Phascolosoma agassizii. The sequence goes on from JAVJHY010159015.1 coordinate 16,814, forward strand.
TGACGAAGAAATCGACCTAGCCCGGCGAAGTCTTGGCACCGACTCACCGGAACGCCAACTTCAGCAAGGCGCGCTACAGCCCGTACTTGGCCCCGATCAGTTAGATGAACTACGTCACGCCCTCGAGAATGTTACGTTGCGTGACGAATTGTTGCAGTACATGGTGGATATCGTTCGGCGCACCCGCAACCACGATAGTATCCTGGTGGGGGCCGGCCCGCGCGCAACCCAATCGCTGGTCCTGTCGACCCGTGCTCTCGCCTGCCTCGACCGGCGCGACTACGTCATCCCTGATGATGTCAAACGCATGGCCATTCCTGTACTCGCCCACCGTTTGATTCTGCACCCTGAGTACGAAATAGAGGGACTGTCGGTCGACGAGGTCGTCACCTCCGTCCTACAGGAGACAGTGGTACCTCGGTGATCCTCCCACACACCAGACTATTGGTGCTTGTCGGGGTCACGATCTTACCCCTGGCCACCGTCGCTCCATTCGTAGCAGGCATGGATGCGGTGGCCGTCGCCACCTTCCTTCTGGTCGCCGCCGTCGCGGCACTCGACGCCGTCCTCTCTCTGCCACGCCTTGCAGGTTTGCAAGCCTCTCTCCCAACGGTCAATCGCATGACTCAGGACGTCGCCGGCATTCTTCCAGTCATGCTACAACAGGGTCCAGGCGGGGTCACCGTACGGTTTGCACTCGACGTCCCCGCATCTCTCGGTTCTGTCTCCGATGTCCTGAAAACGACGCTGGACGTCTCTGGCACCGGTCCGTTGGATTGGCCCTGCCATCCCACCCGGCGCGGACGCTTCGAACTGCAAAACGCACAGTGTGAAATCGGATCACGCCTCACGCTATGGAACTTGCGCACCCGCCTGAGCCTCGCCGCCGAAGTACGGGTCTACCCAAACCTTCGCGAGGAGCGAAAACACGTGGCTTCGAGATTTCTGCATCGGGGAACCCTTGGGAACCACACCGTGCGACGCATCGGAAAAGGACGCTCGTTTGAGCAGCTACGCGACTATGTCTACGGCGATAGCTATGAAGACATCCACTGGCGCGCAACGGCCAAACGGAGACATCCTGTCACCAAGGTCTATGAAGTCGAACGCACCCAGGAGATCTATGTTGTACTCGATACCTCACGACAAAGCGGACGCCCAGCCGAGACCCACCCCACGACCCCAGGCGACGCGCCAACGTCCACCGTCCTCGAACGCTATATTTCCTCGGCTCTCATCCTGAAACAGATTGCTCAACAACAGGGGGACCTATTTGGACTCATTGGCTTCAGCGACCGCGTGCTCCGCTTCGCCCGCGCTCGGACTGGGTTGGGCCACTACAACGCCTGCGTCGAGTCTCTCTACACACTCGAACCCCAACAGGTTTCCCCTGATTTTGAAGAGCTCTTCTCCTTTATCCGCCTCCGTTTGCGAAAGCGGGCACTGCTCATCGTCCTTACCCATCTCGACAACCCGGTCCTCATGGACTCCTTTACCCAACACGTGGGTCTGATCAGCCATCAGCATGTGGTGCTCGTCAACACCATCACGGCGCCCGGCATTGAGCCGCTGTTTGGCCCCACACCGGTCGACTCCACGCACGACGTCTATCGCCAACTCGCCCGACATCTACAATGGGAACGGTTGAAAGAGCTAGAAACGATTTTGCACCGGCAGAATGTCGGCTTCCACCAACTGTCCAGTATCGAGGCTTGTAGCCAGGTGGTGGAACAATACCTTCTGGTGAAACAAAGGCAGTTGCTGTGATCATCGACCTGGAACGATTCGTGGCCTCTGAACAGCCCTTCTGGCAGGAACTGGATGCCTTGTTACTCCGCCTGGAGGCCAATCCAGGCCTACGCCTCGACTTAGACGAAATCCGCCGATTCAACGATCTCTACCAACGCACCGCTGCCGACCTCGGCAAAGTACAAACCTTCGCCTCCAACACCGGGCTGCACAGGAATCTTGCATCCCTGATGGCCCGCGCATACTGCGAAATACATGGAGTCGGAGATCGCACCCATTCCTTCCGGCTCCGAACGTGGTTGTTCACGACTCTTCCCCGCACGTTTCGGCGGCGCAGCGCAGCCTTCGTGTTCGCACTGGTCACCATGCTTGCGGGCGTCCTCTTCGGAGGACTCGCCGTCCGGTTTGATCCCGATGCCAAGGCCGTCCTACTACCCTTCGATCATCTCCTTGGCGATCCCACCGAGCGTGTTGCTGAAGAAGAATCCATCAAAACAGATGAATTAGAGGGCAGTAAGATGACCTTCGCTTCCACTCTCATGACGCACAACACCCGCGTTTCCATTACGACCCTTACGTTCGGCATCACTTGGGGCATCGGGACCCTCATCTGCCTACTCTACAACGGCATGATCCTCGGGGCCGTAGGCGTGGACTACGTTCTCGCCGGGCAAGGAGAATTCCTATTGGGGTGGTTGCTGCCACACGGATCGATTGAGCTGCCCGCTATCGTTATCGCCGGACAAGCCGGGATCGTGTTGGCCGGCGCCCTGATTGGACGCGGGCAAACACTTCGTCTGAGTTCACGGATGCGCCGGATCACACCAGACCTGGTGACCCTCATTATCGGCACGGTCCTGCTTCTGGTTTGGGCCGGGATCGTGGAGGCCTTCTTTTCCCAATACCACGAGCCCTTCATCCCCTACCCATTGAAGATTTCCTTCGGCGCGATCCAATGTTTCCTCCTCTTTGTGTTCCTCGGTTTCTGCGGTCGTTCGCCAACCCCCGGAAAGAACCACCCATGAACGTTGCCTCCGAACGCGTTGTCTGCATTCGCACCCCAGAAGGGATTGCTTTCACCCTCCTATTGGCTGGCCCCATCCGCCGCACATTTGCATTACTATTGGATCTGTTCTGCATTGCAACCTTCAGTTCGGTTCTATCGATGCTCGCCGCTCCGATCCGCGCGATAAGCAACGACGTTGCAATGGCCCTTTACGGGCTGCTTCTCTTCACGTTCGGACTCGCCTACTTCATCGTTATGGAGTGGCGCTTCCGCGGACAAACGATCGGCAAGCGCCTGTTTCGGTTGCGGGTCATGGACGATCGCGGCCTTCGCCTTACCTTCAGCCAGGTCGTACTGCGCACACTCTTCCGGTCGCTCGACGCGTTGCCTGCCCTCTATTTTGTGGGTGGGCTTGCCTGCATCGTCAATCGGCATAGCAAGCGCATCGGCGACCTCGTTGCCAATACCGTTGTGGTAAGACAACCCAGCGTCACCGAACCAGACCTCAGCCAGATCGCCAGTGGCACCTACAATTCATTCTGGGACTATCCACATATCGTCGCGCGATATCGACAGCGAGTCAGCCCGGACGAAGCCCAACTCGCGCTCTCTGCTATCTTGCGTCGCGAAGAATTCGAACCCGACGCTCGGGTCGCCCTCTTCGCCGACATCGCAGATCACTTTCGAGATCGTTATCCCCCCTTTCCACCGAACGTGTGTATCGGCCTGACTGACGAGCAGGTTCTCCGCAACCTGGTGGAGATCCTCTTCCAACCCAAGGCAAACACTCCCTCTCAACGCTCAACCTGATCGTTGCGGCTAACCTGGTGACAACAACAAATTGCAATTGACTATATTCGTCTATGCGAATATAGTTGAACTGGAAGTCACAACATGGCTAAAAACGACATCGACCGCATGTTCCGGGCTTTCTCGGATCGCACAAGACTTCGGATTCTGTTCCTGATCAAGGATCGAGAGACGTGCGTAGGTGACATTGTACAAGTTCTGAATCTCCCCCAGCCAACCGCTTCGCGACATCTCGCTTATCTTCGACAGGCGGGACTCGTCAATGTTCGCAAGGAAGGGTTGTGGTGTCTGTATTCGATAGCTGAGACGCGGAACGAATTTCACCAGAAGCTGTTGGATTGCCTGACCTGCTGTTTCGACGAAGTGCCAGAACTCGCGGCAGACGCAACGAAGGCGAAAAATCTTTGGAAGAACGGAGGGTGCTGCCCGGAGGCGCAGCTGGCGACCACCTCAAAGAATCAGACCTGAAACGTATGACGAGGAGCAAACGTGCTATGAAAGTTGGGATCAATGGATTTGGCCGCATGGGACGACTGGCGTTGCGTGCCGGTTGGGCGGGCGACGATTTGGAGTTTGTCGCCATCAACGAACCGAACGCAGATGCCAACACCATGGCGCTCCTGCTTGAATTCGACAGTGTGCAAGGCCGCTGGGACCAATCCTGTACAGCACACGACCATGCCATTCTCCTGGGCAATCACAGGTTGGCCTTCACGCAACACACAAAGCCTGGAGAGATTCCGTGGCGCGATCTGGGTGTCGAACTCGTGCTGGAGTGTAGCGGACAATTTCGAAACACACCCTCGATCCAACCACATTTGGAACAAGGGGCTTCTCGTGTCGTGGTCTCTGCGCCAGTCAAAGATGGCCCTCCAAATATTGTCCTCGGCGTCAACCACGACAGATACAACCTGAGCAAAGAACCCATTGTCACGGCAGCCTCCTGCACCACCAACTGTCTTGCACCTGTGGTCCGAGTCTTGCATGACGGTATTGGCATTGAGCGTGGGCTCGTGACGACAATTCACAATCCGACCAATACACAAGTGGTCCATGATGCCCCTCACAAGGATCCACGAAGAGGTCGCGCGGCACAAGTCAATCTGATCCCAACGTCTTCGAATTCATCCACTGCGGTCACGCTGATCCTTCCGGAACTTGTTGGAAAGTTGGACAGCATTGCCGTTCGCGCGCCTGTGCTCAACGGGTCTATCACGGACTGCGTGTTCCAGGTGTCCAGGAACACGACTGCAGAGGAAGTGAATCGACTACTGAACGAAGCTTCTCAGCATGGCCCCCTTGTCGGGATCCTAGGTTATGAGGAACGGCCGCTTGTCAGCACCGACTATGCGCGTGACCCACGCAGTTCCATCGTGGATGCATTGTCCACACGTGTGACGGATAAGCGGCTAGTGAAGGTGCTGGCCTGGTACGACAACGAATGGGGCTACGCAAACCGTCTCGTGGAATTGGCGGGCATGGTCGCGTCCGGAATGAGTGCAGCACATGCTTAAGCTGCGGGATTACTCCATCGTTACCGGATCCTACTGGGTGTTCACCCTGACGGATGGGGCTTTACGTATGCTCGTCCTGCTTTTCCTGCACGGACGTGGCTACACCCCGCTGGCTATTGCATCGCTTTTTGTGTTTTACGAGTTTTTCGGAATGGTTACCAACCTGGTGGGCGGGTGGTTGGGTGCTCGATTCGGTCTAAGGGCGACGCTCTTTTCCGGTCTGCTTCTGCAAATTGTTGCGTGTGGGATGCTGACCGTCGATCCCTCCTTGCTCACTGTGCTCTACGTTGTGGCCGCCCAGGCGCTCAGCGGTATCGCGAAGGACCTGACCAAGATGAGCGCAAAGAGCTACATCAAGTTTGTCGTGACGGAGGACGACCAGCGTGGACTCATGAAATGGGTGAGTATCCTAACGGGCTCCAAGAACACGCTGAAGGGCGCTGGTTTCTTCTTAGGGGGAGTGCTTCTGGCCACGCTGGGCTTTCGCCTTGCCTGTCTCAGTATGGCGGTAGGCTTGCTGGTAGCGCTTATCATCTCGTTCTCCCTTCTTCCCGTGGAGGCAGGAAGAGTTGGCGGTAAGGTAAAGTTCGGTGGTGTATTCTCCAAAGACCCAAGGATCAATTGGCTTTCGGCTGCGCGCTTTTTCCTTTTCGGGTCTCGGGATATCTGGTTCGTGCTCGCCCTGCCAATCTTCTTCGCGGACAACCTTGATTGGTCGCCTTCACAGGTTGGAGGGTTCCTTGCCCTGTGGGTCATCGGTTACGGCGTGGTGCAGGCCGCCGCGCCCATCTTTGTAGGTACACGCGCCAACGTACGCGACGGTTCCTCCTTGGCCCCACCGACCGCACGTCGCCTGGCACAATGGACCGCCCTGCTTCTTCTTCCGCTAGGCGGCACCCTTCTGGCGCTACTTTTTCAAGCGCCTCCCGCGATAACCTTGACCGTCGGTCTTGCGCTCTTCGGCATCGTATTTGCAGCGAACAGCGCTATTCACAGCTACCTGATCATCGCCTATACCGATGGCGATCAAGTTGCACTGAATGTTGGCTTCTATTACATGGCCAACGCCGCTGGGCGACTTTGTGGCACAGTTCTGTCAGGCGCCGTGTTCCAGGCTGCCGGCATGGGACTGTCCGGCCTCCTTGCCTGCATCGGTGGCTCAATCGTACTCGTCATCTTGTCGCGAACACTTTGCATTCCTCTGCGGGCGGCGGATGAAAAGCGGGGCCATGAGTTGATGGGCGGGGCCAGCACCCCAAATCTCGAAAGGACTGTGTCATGAGTCAGACAACAAGAGAGAAGATGAGCATCTTCGAGCGCTACCTGACCGTGTGGGTCGGGTTATCCATTGTTGGAGGAATCGGCCTGGGGAAGTTTGCGCCGGGATTGGCAACCACACTCGACGGGATGGCGATTTCCGTCAACGGCGCACCAATCGTATCGATCCCCATCGCCATCTGCCTGTTCTTCATGATGTACCCCATCATGGTGAAGATCGATTTTGCCGAGGTCATCCGAGCGGGCAGGAACGTGAAACCTGTCGGTCTCACGCTGTTCATGAACTGGGCCATCAAACCCTTCACGATGTACGGCATTGCGCTGCTCTTCCTGGGTGTGCTGTTCCGTGGCTTCATCGGTCCCGATGCGATGGACCTTGTGAAGATGCCGTTCGGCTTGGACTTGTCTTTAGGACAGACCTATGGCGCGGGGACCGTGGTCCTGCACAATGGCGTCAACATGCTTGAGATCCCTCTTTGGCGTAGTTACCTGGCGGGGTGCATCCTCCTTGGCATCGCTCCGTGCACCGCCATGGTGCTCGTGTGGAGCTACCTTTCGGAGGGCAATGACGGGCATACCCTGGTCATGGTCGCGATCAATTCTTTGACCATGCTGGTACTGTACGGCGTTCTCGGTGGTTTTCTTCTGGGCGTCGGGCGGTTACCGGTACCCTGGCAAGCCCTTCTGCTGTCGATCGCCGTCTATGTGGCCCTACCCCTGGTCACGGGCTTCGTCTCGCGCAAATGGATCATCGCCCGATACGGTGAAGCGTGGTTCAAGGAAAAATTTCTTCATAGGCTCACGCCGGTCACCGTCCTTGCGCTTCTCATCACCCTGGTTCTCCTGTTCTCGTTCAAGGGTGACGCCATTCTCGACAACCCCTTGACCATCCTCTGGATCGCCGTTCCCCTCTTCATCCAGACCGTGCTGATCTTTGCGATCACGTATGGTCTCGCGAAACTGATGCAACTACCCTACCGAGACGCAGCGCCCACCGCTTTAATCGGAGCATCCAATCACTTCGAAGTGGCCATTGCTACGGCCGTTATGCTGTTCGGACTTTCTTCCGGGGCAGCTCTTGCGACCGTCGTGGGAGTGCTCATCGAAGTGCCTGTCATGTTGATGCTGGTCAAAGTGTGCCTCTCCACACAGCATGTTTTCGCGGATCAACCGCTTATCCATGGCTAACCCCATCACGTGGACAATTCTATCCAACCCATGGATCATTTTGTCCGAGCATCATCCGACGACCTCCTCGGTCACCCACGTCTTCCACCGATCAAACTTTTTCCGCAAATACACCAACCCATCACTGGCTGCGACAGGCTCCGACAATTCCGGTCGACCATCCAACTTATTGGCAGCCAACAACGCGGCCCCACGCAACGTCGCTTCGACGTCATCCAACATGCGCATAGGACATGGCAACAAGGTCGCCAGGCCCGCCCGTATGAACCGCTCATTGGCCAAGCCTCCCGAAAGCACAATAGCTTTGGGTTTTCTGACTTCCATCAGGTCTTGCACGATTTGCGCCACCCGAAACATGACACCTTCCATGACAATCTTCCTTTGTTTTTCAGGCGCAAGGCGTTGCGCCGCCGACGAAAACGTAAGTCCCACATCGGCCCGCCAGTAGGGTGCACCCAGCCCACTCACGTCTGGCATGCAAAAAGCGTCCGGGTACAGATCATCCGACAACTCGACCGATCCACAACCAAACCGGTCCACTGCCGCCCCAGCTCCGTTAATGGTTCCCTCCAAAGCGTACAGTGTGCGTTTACCGTCACAGAGAAACGGGCCACACAAATAGCCAAATAAGCGATGTGGCACCTCGCCCACTGGCATCAGAACGAATCCTCCAGTGCCCAAATTCACGAGGATTGATTCGCTGTCACAGCCAAGAGAGGCGATCACGCTAGAGGCCTGGTCTGAAATCGATGCTGCTACTTCCTGCCCATCTCCGAGCACATCACTGCGCCCAACACTTGGAGCAACCGTAGGCAACACGGAGCGCGGAATACCAAACAACTTCAACAGATCTGGATGCCAGGCGCCTGCGTCCAAGTCGAACAACAGGGTGCGCGCCGCCATCGTCGAATCCGTCACGAAAACGCGTCCGCCGGACCAATGCCAGATGAGATAAGTGTCCAACGTGCCCAAGAACAGCTCTCCGCTCCTGACCTGGTCTGAAAGGTCATGATCTTGCAACAGCACGGCAACTTTCGGACCCACATAATAAGGTGAAAGCGGAAGTCCGGTACGACGTGTAACCCACGCCTTCGCTTGCGCATTCGCATCGCACCACTCAGCAGCTCTTCGGTCCTGCCAGGACACCAAAGGCGTGGCTGGTTTCCCATCCTCCTTGCTCCAAAACAGACAGGAAGAACGCTGCGATGTCAGCCCCAGTTTGCCTCTCCACGATGGAGCGCCCACTACCTTTCGAAGGGCTTGCTCAGCAGCGTCGCGATAGGCCTCTGCATCACCTTCACGCTCCATTCCGTCACCTGACAGAGGCGGGGTATCGACAGATACGACCGGGTGAAGAACATGGTTCAACGTCAGTTTCCCCGCCTTGAACCGAGTGGATCCAAGATCAAGTGCAAGGACGTGCCGTGTGTCTTCCTTTTCCATGTGTGGTTATGTCGCCGCCATTCACTATACTCTCTCCTTCCATGGAGAAGCGAATGTAGGCTTCAAAAAAATTCGGCGGCGACTCAAAAATGTCTAATGAAGTCACAACTCATTTCTATTCGTGCACGTACCGAGATCCGAATTACGTCCCAAGGGGAGCTGGCTATTGCAGCCGAAAAAGAGAATTTTTTATCTATTTGACTCCTAGGAAAAGAGGCGGATGATTCGGGTCGTGTGAAAGGCAGATCATGGAACGAGTGATCAGGGGAAAGGTTCTAGCTTGCTGGTTGCTGGTGCTGTTGATGTCGACAGCGAAGGGGAACACGATCACATTGTCCGCCTTCGTGGAGAAGGTGAGACAGCAGCATCCGTTCTTTCGGGGGGGAGCCGTTTGGCTTCTTAGCTATGCAGGGTCTGATCGGACTTGCCGGGGTGGTTGTCAATGATTCGCTTGTGCTGGTGAATCACATCAACGAGCTTCGGCGGGAACACCCTGACCGAAGCGTGCGGGACGTCGTCGCGGAGGGAACCAGCAATCGGTTACGGGCCATTGTCATGACGACGTTGACAACCGTCGTCGGTCTTCTTCCCCTCGCCTATGGACTCGGGGGACTTGATCCGTACATGAGCCCGATGGCCCTCGCGCTGGGCTGGGGCCTTGTGTTCGCAACGCCACTTACGCTGGTACTGATACCGTGCCTTTACCTGAGCTCTCTCGACCTTCGGAGGCTCTTCCAGCGGACATCGTGAGAGTCGTTGCGGCAGAAAAAGCCACCGTTCTCCAAACCTCCTTATACCAGTCACCGAAATTTCTCTCGCTTTGAATCGAGTCGATCCAAGATCAAGCGCAAGGACGGGTTGTCTACTCCTTTTTTCCATCTGCTACTTCGGGGAAGGGTTCAAGGTATTTCCAAATCAAAAATTGCTTAGCCTGTCGTTGTAGCGATAGAATTCGGAATGTGATAGACTCTTTTAAGTGGTAATTTATTACACCTACGATGGCATCAGCGGAGAATAGCATGATGTATGTGAAATTTGCCCAACTACCTGTCTACAATCAAGATCGTGCAATCAAGTTTTACACTGAAAATTTTGACTGCGAAGTTGTTACGAACAAACCTTACGGAGACAACGACTGGCGATGGATCGAGCTTGCTTTCTCAGGCGCACAGACAAATCTGCAGTTCGGCAAACGAGCCAATGACGAGGCTTCAGATGATCCGGCGCTGGTACTCGTCGAACAAGACGTAGTAGAGGTCGTCCATTCGCTTCGAAACAACGGTGTCGAAATAATCACGGAGCCAAAAGAAGCGCCATGGGAGCCAGGCAAAACGTTTGCCGAGTTTAGAGACAGTGAAGGCAACAGAATTGTGATCGGAAGCGCCTAGATCGGTATTGTGCTCTCTGTGGTCAAAGTGGGTCTGCTGGGTGAGTACATGACGCTTGCTCGGTTGCTTCAACCGAGCATCGTGATCGTTGAGGATGCGGATCTCATTGCCCGTGATCGGGAAAAGATGCACGTCTGTGAGGAGGTTCTGTTGAACAAACTCTTGAATGAAATGGATGGGCTAAAACCCGATTCAGAGGTCCTCTTTATTTTGACAACGAACCGGCCTGAAGCGTTGGAAGCGGCTTTGACGGCTCGGCCTGGCCGAATTGATCAAGCCATCGAATTCCCGCTTCCAGACGGAGAGGGTAGAGCGTGCTTGACTCGCCTATACGCTGGAACCGACGCACCTGCGGAATCTGTGGTCGATAAGATTGTTCGCAAAACAGATGGTGGTAGCGCTGCCTTCATTAAGGAACTCATGCGCAGGGCCACCCAGTACGCAGTTACTCGCGGCGAACACAGTCCAATAGAAGACCAAGATGTCGAAGTTGTTGTGGAGGAGATGCTATTTAGTGGCGGGAGCTTGAACCGTAGAATATTGGGGGCGCAAGACGCGGAGTAGTAGGCCCGTTTTGAAAGTGATTGCCATGTCTGCACAGCGGGAAGCTGAGTCAAATGGGGATAAGCATGACGAGCACAATTCATACCCAGCAGGAGGAGCCTGACCCAAGCATGGTGCTTAGCTGGTATTGCTACCATGACACACAGATTCAACTTCACTCTCCCGCTTCACATCATCCCACCCCAACACATCGCCTACGGCTCGTGCCACTTCCTCGATCATGTCTTTGCCGAGTGGTTCCAGAATGGCAAGTGGCACACGTCTCCGCAACACATCCAGCAACGTCCTCGCCATTTCGTGTTCAGCAGCATGGACACATTCCGCCATCGTAAAGGGTAGATCGGGAACCATGCGTTTCGCCAAGTCAGGCCTTTCACGCACCTTGCCGAATACCGTCGGCGCATTGGCCCCGTATCGTCGTGCACAACTCTCTGCCATGTCCTTGTCCAAGCCAACGTCTAGTCCTTGGCGCACGATGTCAGGAACCCATTCCTTCCACGTACATCCAGGATACCACGCGAGCTCCGTCGGTGGTTGTTCGACATTGCGTCCTAACACCTGCATGATTTGTTCCACCGTGGCTCTCGCCTCCACCCGCGCCGAAGTAAGTTTACCACCAAGAGGCACAAACAATCCCTCGACGGGATGCTCCAGACTCCACTCTCTAGACACGGACGAAGCGGATTTTCCAACCTCATTGCGCAAGGTCCGAAGACCGCAGAAGCTTCCGCGTAGATCACCCCTGTTCACATGGTCAGAAGATAGGTAGTGTCCCACCGCCTCAAAGAGATAATCCACATCACGCGGCATGACACTCAGATCATTGGGATGACGGGTATAGTCCGTATCGGTCGTACCCAACAATGTGCGGCCATACCATGGGATCAAAAAAAAGACACGGCCATCTTGTTTCGCGGTTAGCAGGAACGCTTGGTCGGTCGGTAACCTCGGCAAAACAAGGTGTACACCCTTGGTGAGTCGAGAAGAGAAGTGCACACCCAGATCCGTCATCAGACCCGCGGCCCACGGACCGGCTGCATTGACGACAATGCTTGCCGATAGTTCAAAACAATCGCCGGACTCCTGGTCTTTCACACTTGCGCCAAGAATCTTGCCTTTCTTCACCAACAGGTGGGTCGCTTGCACATAGTTGGCGGCACAGGCAGAAGCACGGATGGCCGAATCCACAATCTCCACGACAAACCGACCATCATCGGTGCCGCAATCTCCATACTCAAATCCACCGGTCAACCCATCGTCCTCAAGAAACGGAGCAGCTTCTTTCATCTCGGTCTTCGACAAAGACGTATGTGGACCCACCGGCTGGTCTGCACCAGCCAACCGATCATACAACCATAGTCCTGCTTTCAACTTGAGTCGACTGACACGCTGGCCAGAATACGTCGGCACGAAGAATCGCATCGGCCTCACATGGTGCGGCGCAAGCCGATTCAACACGCCGCGTTCATGCAACGATTTGCGCACCAGACCCAACTTGAAATACTCCAGATACCGCAACCCGCCATGAAACAATTTGGACGATGCTGATGACGTGCCGCTCCCCCAGTCTCCCTTGTCGATCAACGCGACACGCAAATTGCATCGCGCGGCATGCAGTGCAATCCAACTGCCGTAGATGCCTCCACCGATGACGAGCACATCATATTTTCTGTCGGCAAGCTGCTTGACGTCACGTTTCATGATGCGTCGTCGGCCAGTACCCAATCCAACATCCGTTCCGGATCATCGGAAATGATTCCGTCGAGTTCACAATCCATCGCGTGACGGAAGTCCTCTTTGGCATCACACGCATAGGCCAAGCACACACCTCCAGCCTGGTGCACCGAAGCGGCAACCTCTCGGGTCAGAGCGGTGATCTTACTATCCACCCCAAAGAGCCAAGCATGCTGCTGTAGCTCATCGCTTGGCATCGGCCACGAATGCTCCACATTGAGAATACAGGGAAGCTTTTCATCGATCGAATGGACCTGGATAAGGACGTCCAGATCGAAACAGAGAACGAATATTTCTCGTGCTTCCCTCACAGACTCCGTTTCGGCGACAAACTGTTCGAGGAAGCGAGTACGACGCGGTTCAACCTCGTCGCGAACCTTCAGCTCCAACATCAGCGGAATGGAGGTGCGAGATGGATCCACGACCTGGGCCAACGTCGGCATCGGCTCACCAGCGAAATCCTTGTGAAACCAACTGCCAAGATCCAACGTTTGCAACTCCCTCGCGGCACAGTCCCTCACGCGCCTTTGTCCCAGGCCATAGCGTTCGAGCGTTCGGTCATGGCAGACCATCAACACGTAATCGGCACTGTATTGTACGTCCAACTCAATCGCATCGGCTCCCGACTCGACGGCTCCGTGGACTGAAGCCAAGGTGTTCTCTGGAAAGTGGGCCGAGGCTCCGCGATGGGCAATCACCCACGGTCGCGACAGTTGTCTCGTGAAGCGACCGTGGTTGCCATGTTGCGCCTCCATATCCTTCAATGATCGACGCTGGTGTACAATTCCTCGCCCGACTCGGCGTTCGCAATGACAAAGTCTTCTACATGCAGGTTTGAGTTCGCAAGAAACGTCAAGTGCCCTTTATGCTTGGCCTCTAATTCAACCAACTGTGCCTCGTCTTCTTTCCGGAACCGATCCATGACCACCGGATTCACCGTGATCTTCAGCGGCAGCTCTTCTTTCCCAAAGCGATGCCGACGCAACATCTCGCCAATGTGGCGTTGGACTTCCACGCTCATGGTTAGTGTCGACTTGATCTTGCCACGCCCCTTGCAATACGGGCAGTCCATAAAGTTCGTGGAACGAATGCTCTCTTCAGCACGCTGACGGGTCATTTCAACGAGGCCGAGCTGTGAAATCGGAAGAATATTTGTACGCGCTTTGTCTTGGCGCATGCCGTCACGTAGTGTGCGATACACTGCATTCTGGTTCTTCCTCAGCCGCATATCGATGAAGTCAATCACAAGCAACCCGCCAATGTTCCGTAGCCGAAGCTGGCGCGCAACCTCCTCAGCGGCTTCTAGATTAACCTGCAAGATCATATCCTCTTGATTCTTTCCTCCCTTGTGCCGACCTGTGTTGATGTCAATAGCGACCAAAGCTTCCGTTTCATCAAAGACAAGGTACCCACCGGACTTTAACCACACCTTGCGGCGAAAAGCGTTTTCCAACTGTCGCTCGACGTCAAAGTGATCAAAAATAGGCGCATCTCCATTGTACTGTTGGACCCTGCCTTTGGCGCGGCGAGAGATCTTCGCAACCAGATTCTTGACTCGGTCAAACTCGGCACGCTCATCGAGCACGATACGTCCGACGTCCTCGGTAAGCGCATCGCGAATGACGCGCTCCGTCAGATCTGGTTCCTGATACAGCTTCACGGGCGCCGGCAAGTCTGCAATACCTTTTTCAACATCGGCCCAGGTCGCAGCGAGCACACGCATGTCACGAGCGAACGAGGTCTTTTTGGCACCCACGGAAACGGTTCGCACAATCACCCCGGCATTGTCCGGTACAGGAAGTCGTGCCAAAACCTTCTTCAAACGCTGCCGTTCCTTGGCATCCTCAATCTTGCGTGACACACCTTTCAATTTGGTGCCAGGCAACAGCACAAGAAATCGACCGGGCATACTCAGGTTGGCAGTGACCCTCGGCCCCTTTGTTCCAATCGCCCCTTTCGTGACCTGCACGACGATCTCCGACCCGACAGGGTATTTCTTTGCCATCTCCGCTGGCTGCCACTTTCGCCGACGGTTGCCACGTCGCGACGAAACACCTTCTTCCGCTTCAAGCCGCGCTGCATCTTCCGGGATCATATCCCAATAGTGAATGAATGCGTTCTTCTTCATGCCGATATCGACAAACGCCGCTTGCAGCCCGTCTTCCAGATTCTGAATACGTCCTTTAAAAATACTGCCGACGATCCTCTCATCGGAGGGACGTTCAACGAAGAAGTCTTCCAATTTACCGTCGTCCAACACGGCAACACGGGTCTCCAGACTCTCCACGTTGACGATGATCTCTCGTTTTGATTTATTCGATGCACTTGTTTTGAACATGAATCATGCTCCTTCCTATAGAGTCATCACCTGCGGTACCTTCTGACGTAGACACTCTCGACCAATCCAAGGGCACACAGGGTGCTGATCATGAATGAGCCGCCGTAGCTGATCAGGGGCAATGGAAGCCCGGTGATCGGCATAAGGCCAATCGTCATACCAATATTTACGGATACGTGGAAAAACAACATGGTTGCCACGCCGACCGCCAGGAGACGTCCTGTTTTATCTCTTGAAAGCAACGCTGCCCGTACGGCGCCGATTAACACGGCAGCATACAGAAACAGCACGAGTGTGGAACCGACGAATCCCATCTCCTCAGCAATGACTGAGTAGACAAAATCTGTAGGCGCCACGGTTCTAGGGAGGAACCCCAATACGTTCTGGGTTCCCTCCAGATAGCCTTTCCCAGTTAGGCCACCTGACCCCACTGCAATTTCTGACTGGAACTTATTCCACCCCGCACCGCGCGGATCGCGGCCCGGATCGAAAAACGTAAGAATACGATCTTGCTGATAGTCGCCAAGGGCTACATACCAAACCAACGGAAGACAGAGTATGCCGACCCCAACCAACATGGCCAAGGTCCGCTTCGGCACGCCTGCCACGTACATCAAGGCGAAGGCTACTGGCAGAAGCACGGCCGCCGTACCGAGGTCCGGTTCTAGAAAAATCAACAGAAACGGAAGACCAGCCAAAAGGCCCGTCATCAACACAACTTTAAAATCGCGCATGTTCAATCCGGGTCTCCCCAAATATCGAGCCAACACGATAAGGGTTGAGATTTTGGCAAATTCCGACGGCTGCACGCGGATGCCTGCAAAACTCAACCAACGGCTGGACCCATGTGCTGCCGTCCCAACGAACAGTACCAGCACAAGAAGAGCCAGTCCTACAGCATAGATAAACCAAGACATGCCAACGATCTTCCTATAGTCCACGTTCACCAGAACCAGCAACAGAGCAAATCCAAGACAAACCCAGATCATCTGCTTTTGATAATAGATCGGCACCGGCAAACCGTCGCCACGATAACCAGCACTATACACGAACAAGACCCCGACCAAAGCGAGACATGAGGTCGCCAGCATCAACCACCAATCCATCCGTTTCAGCAAAAAGAAGAAACGCGCACTATCCACGAGATCCTCCTTTTCCATCGACCGGAAGTGGAATGTCCATCATCCCCGCCAGAATACGTCGAACGCGTGGCGCCGCATCCATCCCACCACTCTCGGCGTCGTCTACAACAAGGGCGACTGCGTACTCAGGATCGTCAAAAGGCGCGAAGGCAACCATCCACCCACGCTTCTTACCTTCCTGTTTGGGTCCGTACTCAGCCGTGCCTGTTTTGCCGGCGACTTCCACGCCTGGCACACGGGCTTTGCGCCCCGTACCGTTGCGCACCATGACAGCGTCATACATGCCTCCGCGAACGATGCGCAGCGATAGGTCGCTCCAATTCATTTCGTTTTCAACACGAGGCGGAATTTCGCGAAACTTCTCTTCGCCCGGACCACGAAGCCCAAGAACAATGCGCGGTTTATAGACGCGGCCCTGGTTGGCAATGGCTGACAAGGCCACGGCCATTTGCAGCGGCGTCGTCGTCAACAGGCCTTGCCCAATAGAAAAATTACAGGTATCTCCAACAAACCAACCTTCATCTAGGTGCTCTCGCTTCCAACGTGCATCGGGCAGCAGGCCAGAAATCTCCGCGTCTAAACTGATCCCCGTTTTTTGCCCGAACCCCAGGGCACGGGCCATGTGATAAATGTAATCACTACCCATGGACCTGCCGACTTGAAAGAAGAACACATTGCAAGAGTGACGGACCGCGTCACGGCAGTTCAGTGTTCCATGCCCACGTGCCAGCCAGCATCTGTAACGCTGCCGACCGATGACATAGTAGCCTGGGCAGGTAAAGGATGTGTTGGGATCGATTTGTTGATTCTCCAAGGCAGCAAACGCGACGACAGGTTTGAAGACACTGCCAGGCGCATAGGTGCCGGCCACACACTTATTGAGCAATGGGTTTCCGGGATTATCTCGGATCTCCTTCCAATCTTCTGCACGTAGGAAAGGAACAAACTTGTTCGGGTCGTATCCAGGCGAATTCGCCATGGCTAACACATCGCCATTCGTAGGATCCATCACCACAGCGGCACCCTGCGTGTCGCGCAGAGCCAACTCCGCCAACCTCTGTGCTTTGAGATCGATCGTCAAACGTACATCGCTGCCTTGTTTCGGTTTGCGAAACGCAAGATCCTCGTGTCGGAACCCGGCTACATCCACCCGCAACAAGGTAGCACCTGCCTGACCACGTAGGATGCCATCAAATCGTTTTTCGATACCTGTGCGGCCAATCATTTCCTGGTTGTAGTAGTTATAGTCTTGAAGAGCATGTTGCACCATGTTGGTGCGGCTCACGTATCCAATCACATGACAGGCTGCTTCATTCTGTGGGTATACCCGGGCCACTTCTGGCACAATGTCCACGGCTGGCATCAAAGAGGCTCGCTCCACAAAGCGGGCCACGGCGGCTTCGTCTAGGTCGCGCCATGCCATCAACGGCAACGGCAGGCGACGCTTGATGTGAAGGCGGATCGCATCTTCATCGACCGCCGGCTCAATTTCGAGGATCCGGCTTATTTCATCGATGAGCCGCTGGAGTGTCGCAGAGGTACTTCCACCCCCGTGTACACGCCGAAGTTCCTCCAAATAAATGGCAAGGCTGTAGCTCGGTCGATTGTCTGCCAAACAGATTCCACTCCGCTCATAGATGCGACCTCGCATGCCGGGAAGCCGCACTCCGCGCACACTCTGTCGCTCCAGATCCTGTTGGAACTCTGTACCCCTGACGACCTGCACACGCCACAGAGCGAGGCCTAACAAGCCAAACACCAACAGCATCAGCGCAAGCAGCAATCTCACGCGGATTAACTCGGGGTCGATTCTGTCCGGGATATCCACCATAGCTAGTGCGCCACCTCAATATTTCCTAAATGAAGATCTAACCATTCAATCGCCTGAAAGACCAACGGAACGACCACAGCACCCGCAGCCAATGCCCCCAGAACACGCGTCACCAGCCAAGACAGATTGATCTGAATCTGTCCGTTAAACACAAGCAACATCCCGAGACCTATTGCGACTCCAGCACTGGCTACAGCGCCGAGAATCAAATGCGTGACGGCACGAAAAACGAAAACCATCTCCTTAAATCTGCGCAACGTCATAGCCACAACACAGAAGACACAGGCGGAATAACCAAAAGGTATGAGGCTTAGCGCATCTTGTAGCAGGCCTGCGAGAACAGCCGTGATGAACACCATTTCCGGACTGCGGGTCAAGGCATAGTACATGACAACTCCCAACAGAATCGGTGGCCGAGCCACGCCGAAGACAGTCCAAGACGGCAACAAAGCCTGCGCCACAGCCGCACATACCAACGAGAAGATCATAACGAGCCAGTTCACCGTTTCCCTTCCTTCGCCTTCTTCATGAGCAGGTCCTCCACTGGGTCTTTCTCGGCCACCACCATAAAGACATTGGACAGCCTACCCAACTCAACATTCACCCATACCTCTGCGGTTTGATACAAACCGGACATATCCATTTCGACACCATCCACGTATCCGACCAGCAAGCCGGCGGGGAACACCCCGCCCAACCCTGAGGTCACAATCTCATCACCGTGGTTCACCGCCACATCCTTGTTGATGAATTCCATACGGCACACTGTCTGCCCCTTCAACGTTTGACCTCGTCCCGACACCACACCAAATGTACCGGTACGAGACACCTTCACAGACACCTTGCACATCGGGTCCGACAAAAGGATCAGATCCGTCGTCCGCGGAGACACGTCAATACTCTTGCCCACCAAACCATCCGGGGTAATCGCAGCCATGTTGACATCGATACCGTCCATATAGCCTTTGGCCACGCGAATCGTATGCCACCACCCACCCACGTCACGAGAGATCACCGGAGCACCGACAAGGTCGTGGCGGGCTCGTTCCTGGTAGTCCAAGAGTCCCCGCAACTGGGCATTCTCCTGACCCAAACTTTGAACAGCCATCAGCTCGTTTCTCAACCGAACCAGTTCTTCAGTCATGATTTCGTTCTGCTCTACCAAATCCCCAAAACCCCAGATGGCGCTCCATGCATCACCCATTTTCTTCGTGCTACCTGTCACAGTGCCCTGCAGGGGCGCCAGCACCTCTCGCAGACCGGATTTGGCTTTTCTAGACAACCGTCCGGGAAGGTTCAACACTGTCACCAGTATCACCAGAAGAACAAACCAGACTATAAAGCCACGCTCTTTCATGAGATCCCATGTACAGGGCTGGATAGGCGCTGGCTGAATGCCAGGCGACCGTCCAACCCGCTCTCGGGTTCTTTTGTCTCATGCGCGCACTAGCGCGCCTTGCGAGGCAAGGTTGCGTGAAGCGAAAGGGAGCAGCGCTGAATTTACTTCGACGTGCTCGCGACTTTACGGAGGAAGTTGAGTTCGTGAAGGACGACTCCAGTGCCTTCTGCTACAGCACTCAGAGGATCGTCCGCTACATGAACCGGGAGGCCAGTCTGTTCCGCTACCAGCCTATCGAGACCACGCAACAATGCGCCACCTCCGGCCATGACAAGTCCCCTGTCCACCAAGTCCGCCGACAGTTCCGGCGGACAACGTTCCAAGGTTATGCGGATCGCCTCCACAATGGTTGAAATAGGTTCTTGAAGCGCTTCTCGAACTTCCTCGGAGGTCAGCGTCAGCGTTTTCGGCAAGCCTGCAACCAAATCCCGGCCCTTCACTTCCATGCTTGTTTCTTCTTCCATGGGATAGGCCGAACCGATCGCAATCTTGATCTCTTCCGCTGTGCGTTCTCCAATCATCAAATTGTATGCTCGCTTCACATACTGAACGATTGCCTCGTCCATTTCATCTCCGCCAACACGCACGCTGCGACTAAACACGATACCGGCAAGAGAAATGAGGGCCACTTCGGTCGTGCCCCCACCAATATCCACAATCATGTTTCCGGCTGGTTCCTGTACAGGCAACCCCACGCCAATTGCAGCCGCCATCGGCTCCTCAATTAAATACACTTCACGCGCCCCAGCGTGAGTTGCTGAATCCTTTACGGCCCGTTTCTCCACCTCTGTAATGCCACTTGGCACGGCGATAATGACGCGAGGCCTCACCATTTTCCGTCGATTATGCACCTTCCGGATAAAATATCGCAACATGGCTTCGGTGATCTCAAAATCGGCAATGACACCGGCTTTGAGAGGCCGAATTGCCACAATACTCCCTGGCGTACGGCCCAGCATGCGCTTAGCCTCCTCCCCAACGGCCAACACTCTATTCGTCCCTGTCTGAATAGCCACCACGGAGGGCTCTCGCAGCACAATGCCACGGTCCCTGACGTAGACCAAGGTGTTTGCCGTACCTAAATCAATGCCAATATCGTTGGAAAACACGCCAAACAATCTGCCAAACATGCGCAGAAATCCTTTACATTCTCACCACTTCGGAGTCGAAATCGTCGTACTCTGCGGCAGGGTATCGGACCCGTCAAGATATAACAGGCTCTCTGACTTGAAGTGACCCAAATTTCCGAAAAAAAGGGTACAACCCCAACGTTTAACTTGGCCAAACATCCCAATTTCCATACTTGGACATGAACGAGAATGTGAGATACTAGCTGCTTCAGTCCATACACAATAAGGTTGGGGCACCCTATCTAGCATATGCGCGGACTCGACACCATTCTAGGCAAGGCCAGTCATTTGCTGGTCTTACGCGTACTCTTTCATGCCGAAGAGCCGATCACCGGAAGAGAGGTACAACGTCGCTCCGGCCTGAGCAATCGTGCTACGATGCTCGCACTTGAGGGCCTTTGCGACCTATCCTCTGTTACCATGGAGCAGACGCCTCAAGCCAATTGGTATGAACTCAACTCGAACAACTACTTCATCTCCAAAGCGATCAAAACAGCATTCGAGTGTGAAGAACTGTTCTGGGAAGACCTACGCAAAGTGGTCCGTCGCTCGGTCACACCGCGACCTGCCTCCGCTGTTGTCACAGGCCCACTGGCACGAGATGAAGAACTTGCAACCGGGCGGCTAGAACTAACGCTGGTCTTCACCAGTGGCAGAAGCCGCATTCGCGCTTACGGTTGCCTGGACGATTTTGCCGATACGATCTGGGACCGTTACTCGCTCAACATCGAAGTCAACTGGCTAGACGAAAATAACTACAACCACGAAGACCACAAACTGCTCTGGCGCCGGATCGAACGGGAAGGCATCCTCCTTTTCGGTACTCTGCCCTAGCCCGACCTCTGATCCCCAACTTCCGACGTGATTTCTGATTGCCGACCTCTGACGTCTCCCAACAAATGCTCCCCATCTACGACATAGAAATCGAGCTGCTCGACGCCCTCCAAAGGAACAACCGTCTACTTCTTTCCGCCCCGACAGGCTCGGGCAAATCGACACAGGTTCCGCAGATCCTCCGCGACCGGAAGATACTAACCGACAAGGAAATCATCATCCTACAACCACGCAGACTCGCCACACGTCTGCTCGCAAAACGAGTCGCCGAAGAACGCAGCGTCCAGCTCGGCGGTGAAGTTGGTTTTCAGATCCGCCTCAACCACTGCTGCTCCAGAGAAACGCGGATCAAGTATGTTACAGAAGGCATCCTTCTCCGTCGTTTTCTTAGCGACCCCAACCTCAAAAACGTCGGAGCCATTCTCTTCGATGAGTTCCACGAACGCCACCTCTACGGCGATATCACGCTTGCCAAAGCGGTACAATTGCAGATCCATCAACGTCCTGATCTAAAACTCATTGTCATGTCGGCCACCCTTGACGCCTCGCTGCTCCGCGATTACTTGGACCCTTGTGAGCATCTGATCTGCAAGGGACGCGCTTTCCCCGTGCACATCGAGTTCCTTCCTCGACCACCCAAAAAAGGGAAAGGAGACGTGTGGGATCTAGCTGCCTTTGAAATCAGCCAAGCCATCCAGCAAGGATGGCCCGGTGATATCCTGGTTTTCATGCCAGGAGCTTACGAAATCCGGCGCAGTATCGAAGCGATTCGCAAAGCACCAGCAGCCAAAGATTGTAGCGTGGTGCCGTTACATGGCGACTTGTCCACTGGCGACCAAGATATCGCTATCGCTCCGTCTTCACAGAGAAAAATCATCGTTTCCACCAATGTAGCCGAAACCTCTTTGACCATCCAAGGCATACAAATCGTCGTCGACTCTGGCCTGGCAAGGATCTCCCGTTTCGACCCCTATCGCGGTATCCACACACTGATGGTCGAAAAGATTAGTCAAGCCTCAGCAGAACAGAGGGCCGGCCGTGCAGGGCGTACGGCACCCGGTCATTGCATTCGCCTATGGACCAAAGCCACACACAACCAGCGACCCCTCCATGAAGATCCGGAGATCCAACGTGTCGACCTCGCTGAAACGCTCCTGACACTCAAGGCTGACGACCTCCATGATCCTCATGACTTCCCTTGGCTGGAAAAACCGGAAAACATAGCCTTGCAACGAACCATGCAGTTTCTTACTGACCTTGGCGCCGTGGATGACGAGAACGGTGCGATTACAGAGCTTGGCCGACGCCTCCTTGCTTTCCCTATGCATCCACGCTACGGCCGCATGTTGCTTGCAGGCCAGGAACATGGCTGCGTGAAGGAAGTGTCCCTGATCGCCGCCCTCACCCAAGGGAGACCCATCTTGCTGCGCCATCAAGGCCAATCCGTTCGAGCAAGGCGCGAGAGGCAAATCTATCATGACGGCGATGCTTCGGACTTCTTTCCTCTCATTCGCGCCTGGTACTTCGCTCACCAAAACAAGTATCACGTCGACGCGTGTCGCGAGCTCGGCATTCACGCCCAATCGGCTCGCCAGGTGGCGCCACTTCTGAATCAATTCCTCAACGTTGCCGAGGCTGAGGGCTTGGACGTCAACGACGTCCCAGCACCACAAGAAGCCGTGCAAAAAGCCATCCTCGTGGGTTTCATGGATCAACTTGCAAGACGTGCGGATCAAGGCACAACCCGCTGTCACATGATCCACAAACGCAGGGGAAAATTGTCCGAAGAAACAATCGTGCGCGATGCCACGTTTGTGGTCGCTGCCGAGGTACATGAAATCGAACGTCGGAAAGGAGATGTGCATGTCGAACTTTCTCTCGTCACAGCCGTTGATCGGGCATGGCTATGCGCGATGTTTCCACATGCCGTTCGGGATGGGATTGATGTCGACTTCGACACAACCGGCAAGCGAGTCGTCGGGTATCATCGTATCTTGTTTCGGGATCTGATCTTGGACGAGAAGATCGTAACACCCTCCACGGAAGCTGCCTCCGAATTACTTGCCGGCGAAGTGTTGGCCGGCAACTTTCGTCTCAAGACATGGACCCATGCCGTGGAGCAATGGATTCACCGACTCAACGGAGTTTCCCGTTGGTGCCCTGAGTTGCAACTTCCCTCCATTGGCGAGAATGATCGCAGCTTCCTCGTGCAACAAGTCTGTCATGGCTGTTTCAGCTACAAGGAAATCAAGAACAAGGACGTATGGCCCACGCTGCGAGAGTGGCTCCAACCTGGGCAGCAACGGCTCATCGATCTGTATGCTCCTGAACACCTGCGCCTACCGTGTGGACGCCGTGCCCGCATCACCTACGAAGCTGACGGACCACCTACCCTATCCGCCCGTCTCCAGGATCTCTACGACGTGGACGGCCACCTTGCAATCGCGCAAGGCAAGATCCCACTTCGCATCGAGATTCTTGCCCCCAACCAAAGACCTGTACAGGTTACGGACGACCTCACCAGTTTCTGGCAGAACACCTATCCACAGGTAAAGAAAGACCTGGCTGGCCGCTACCCAAAACACGAATGGCGGTAGGGCGCATATCTTACACCGTTTTCAAACAAAGCGTGGCATTGTGTCCGCCAAAACCAAGCGAATTGCTGAGACAGGTCCTCACGGTCGCTTCACGTACCTGATTCGGTACATAATCCAGGTCACAGTCTGGATCCGGTGTGGTGTAGTTGGTCGTGGGCGGGATGACCCCATGGCGCATGGTCAACGCACAAATAATGGCTTCCAAGGCTCCGGAGGCTCCGAGTAAGTGGCCTGTCATGGATTTGGTGGAGCTAATCGGAACACGCCTAGCCTCTTGCTCACCGAACGCGGTCTTGATGGCCAAGGTCTCACAGATATCGTTAAGTGGTGTACTGGTGCCATGCGCGTTGATGTAGTCGATTTGGTCCGGATTCAATCCAGCATCCTGCATAGCCAAACTCATACCACGCGCACCGCCTTCGCCCGTCTCGTCGGGAGCGGTGACATGAAAGGCATCGCAGGTGCGACCATAACCAGCCAACTCGCACCAGATATCGGCTCCACGCGCTTCGGCACGTTTGGCCTCTTCCAACACCACTACTCCAGCACCCTCGCCCATGACAAAGCCATCACGATTCTTATCAAAGGGGCGGCTGGCGCCATGCGGATCATCGTTGTTCGTACTCAACGCACGCAACGCGTTGAACCCTCCAATGGAGATCGAAACAATCGACGCTTCGGAACCACCGGCCACCATGATATCGGCATCGCCATACTGAATCATACGCATCGCCTCTCCAAGGCAGTGGGCCGACGTGGTACAAGCCGAAGTAATGCAAAAATTTGGACCGCGTAAACCGTGTTGAATGGCTATGTGACCAGCCAGAATGTTGGTGATCATCTCAGGAATACAAAACGGCATCATGCGACGCGGCCCTTTGTCCAACAAGATCTTGGCGGAGGTTTCCATCTCTTGGATACCGCCAATACCGGTACCTACCAGCACGCCAATACGATCACGGTCTTCCCGATCAAGATCTAAACCAGCATGCTCGATGGCCATCGCCGACGCACCCATGCCAAATTGCACAAACATGTCGGACTTGCGGACAGCTTTCTTATCCAAGAACCTGAGCGGTTCGAAATCTCGAACCTGTCCCGCAATCTTCGTCTTGAAGTCGGAAGGATCAAAATTCGTGATGGGGCCAATCCCGGACCTTCCATCCATCAGGCCATTCCATAGGGTGTCTAAATCGCTGCCGAGCGGAGATACGACACCCATACCTGTCACGACCACTTTTCGACCGTTCATTCTGTCTCTTCCGTTCATACACTGAAACGATCACACAAAAGGCCGGAGATAGCCTCTGTTGCTATCCCCGGCCTCTTGGTAAACAAGTAGCGTCGTTACGCGCTAATTCCCTTCTCAGCAAGGTACTTTGTAATCGCACCAACGGTGGTCAGCTTCTCGGCATCTTCATCCGGAATCTCAGCACCAAATTCTTCTTCGAATGCCATGACCAACTCGACTGTGTCGAGTGAATCTGCCCCGAGATCTTCGATGAACGAAGCATCCGGATTGATCTGGTCGGCACTCACGCCGAGCTGTTCCACAATGATATCACGTACTTTTTCTTCAAGAGCCATCATATAAACTCCTCCTGTTTCATGTTTAAACTACACCATGACCATACCGCCATCGACGGTGACCACTTGACCTGTTACATATCCGGCGTTTTCACTCGCCAGAAAGGCTACTACATTTGCTACATCTTCTGGCCTACCCAACGATTTCATCGGAATGTTCACCATCATTTTTTCTTTGAGCTCATCCGTCAGCTTGTCTGTCATAGCCGTCTGAATAAAGCCGGGAGCCACAGCATTCACGCGGATTCCGCGGGATGCCAATTCCCTGGCTGCTGACTTCGTGAGGGCAACAATCCCCGCTTTTGAGGCGGCATAATTACACTGTCCAGCGTTGCCGATCAAGCCAATGATCGACGAAATATTGACAATCACACCACTTTTCTGTTTGAGCATGGACTTGGCCACGGCTTTTGTGACCAAGAAGGTTCCTTTAAGATTAACCGCTAGTACCGCATCCCAGTCTTCTTCGCTCATCCGCAATAAGAACTGGTCTTTGGTGATACCAGCATTATTCACCAAAATATCGATTTTTTTAAATACTTTTACGATTTCCTGAACCGAAGACTGAACAGCTCTGGCATCGGAGACATCCACAGAATAGCACTCGACCCTGCGTCCCAGTGCGATAATTTTTTGGGCGGTTTCGTTCAACCGCTCCTTACTCCGACCACAAAGGGCCAGATCCGCGCCTTGTTCAGCCAATTTCAGCGAGGTGGCCTGTCCAATCCCACGTGCGGCACCCGTCACTAAAGCTGTTTTTCCGTCAAATTGTCCCATGCACAACGCCTTCCAAACGCGATCGCCCTCCCTCCTCCTTCGTCTTCCTTCGTCTTCTTCAGACTGGATTGGCCGTCAGTGTTTATGCAGATGGGTCACTTGTCAATACGCTCAAGAGGGATTCCACTCCAACAACATGGCACCCCACGTGAATCCGGCACCAAACACAACAAACAAGAGCAGATCCCCTGGCTCCAGGTTGCCGGCACGACTAGCTTCATCCAACGCCAGAATCACAGAGGCGGCGGACGTGTTGCCGTATTTGTCAACATTCATATAGACTTGCTCTTCACGCGCCCCCAACCTCTGTCCAATGGCCTGAATAATGCGTGCGTTGGCTTGATGCGGGATCACATACTTGACCTCTTCAATGGAGACACCCGTGTGCTCGAGAATATCGTTCGCCGCCTGGGTCATGTTGGACACAGCGTGTTTGAACACCTCGCGTCCTTTCATTTGAACGGAAATATCTTTCCTATCGAGCTGCCCTTTCGTCGGAGGGAGGCGGCTGCCCCCGCCAGGCATAATCAACAGGTCTGCCAGACTTCCGTCCGACCCCATGATGGTCTCCATAATCCCGCGTCCTTGGCCAGCTTGCAGAACTGCAGCGCCAGCCCCATCTCCAAACAGCACACAGGTTGTACGATCTTCCCAGTTGATGAACGGCGAAATTTTTTCCGCACCAATGACCAACACACAATCCGCGGAACCACTTTGCACAAATTGCCGGCCAATTTCCAAACCGTAAAGAAAACCTGAGCAGGCGGCTTCCATATCCATACAAAAGGCACCAGACGCACCAATCGCTTTCTGTACGAAGCAACCTGTATTAGGGAAAAACATGTCCGGAGTGCTGGTGCAGACAAGGATCATATCTAGATCTGTTGCTGCGACACTTGCATCTTCGAGTGCCAGCTCCGCTGCTGGAATAGCCAAATCCGACGTCGCCTGATCGTCTGACGCAATATGGCGTTCCTTCATGCCAGTACGAGTATAGATCCATTCGTCCGTGGTATCGACGATCTTCTCAATATCTGCATTGGTCATGATCTTCTCCGGCGTATAGGAACCGGTACCTTTGATCACGACCGGTCGCAAGCCTGGCACCAACTTTGGGGGTTTACTCATGATCGGATTCCTACGTCAGCGACTTCAATTCTGCTACTATTTTCGGATTTAGTTCGTGACCCACACTCTCACCGGCAACACGAATGCCATTGTACACAGCACAGGCATTGGACGACCCATGTCCGATTGCACAAATCCCATTGACACCCAGCAACGGTGCTCCTCCGTGCACCGCTGGGTCCGTTTTGGCCCCAATGCGCTTAAACGCACCTCTCATGATGAAGGCGCCAAACTTATATACAAGACTTCTGTTGATCTCATCTTTCACCCATTTCGCCACGGCCTTGGCAACACTCTCACTGGTTTTCAGCACAACGTTGCCCACAAAACCATCGCAGACAACGACATCCACACGGCCGGCCCACGGGTCCCGACTCTCTACATTGCCGACAAAGTTCAGAACTGTTTTTTCTAATAATCCGAAGGCCTCTTTGGTGGTCTCATTGCCCTTCGCATCTTCCTCGCCAATGTTCATAAGCCCTACGCGGGGATTGTCGATGTTCAAGATCTCAGATGAGTAGATGCTGCCCATCAGCGCGAATTGAACCAACATCTTGGCCGTACAGTCTGGCGTGGCACCTGCGTCCAACAAGACAAAGGGCTTGTTGGGAGTCGGAAACACTGCAGCTATCGCAGGACGATCGACACCGTCGAGCATGCGCAACTTGAGGGTTGTGGCCGCCACCGAAGCACCCGTGTTGCCCGCAGAGAAGATCGCATCGGCATCACCCGCTCTGACAAGTTCCACGGCACGTCCGATGGACGAGTCCTTTTTGCGCCGGACAGCACTAACTGGGGACTCTTCCATACCCACAACTTCCGTGGCGTGTACGATTTCAATGTTGGACGGGATCGATGAAGCCTCAGCTCGAATGCGGGCCTCGTCTCCAACGAGATACACCTTTTCCAAGCTGCGAATTTTCGTGGCCGCCTCCACCGTGCCCCGCACAATCTCACGGGGAGCAAAGTCACCCCCCATGGCGTCCACAGCAATTCGAGCCATTACTCGTCTGCCGAAATCGTCAGCACCTGTCGACCATTATACATGCCGCAAGCCTTGCATACCCGATGCGGACGTTGAGCCGCTCCACAGGACGGACAAGGGCTCGCGGACGCGATCGGACGACGATGCGATCGGACACGCATGCGAATTTTTCTCTTCGAGACTTTTGTCTTAGGAACTGCCATCACAATTCTCCTGGAACTGGCTCCGGATGATCGATCCGACTCACATCGGATCTTCTATTCTTTTCTTTCGGTTGAATCAGCAAGCCACCGCTTACAGAGTCAATGAATCCAACACATCCCACCGACTCTCTTCCCGAGGCGGGGAACAATCACAGGGACCCTTGTTCAAGTTGCTACCACATTGCGCACAGAGCCCCTTGCATGCCGCTCTGCATAACGGAAAATGAGGTGTTCTTAGCAGAATGGCATCGCGAATATCGTCGGTCAAATCAATCTGGGCAACCTCTGCCGTCATGTCGTAGGCGCAAAGGAAAGAGGAATCAATCACGGTTGTCGAGAAAAATTCCGAGCACCTTGCACAGGCAAGTTGAAGTTTCGCCTCCAAGCGACCTCGCACGACCAGTTCATTCGGAAGAAGTTGGGCAAAGAAGTCGTGGGTAACAGGGCCGGCCTGTATAAAACGATCGTCTTCGAGCCTCAGTATCGATGCTGGGTTCTCACCAGTCAGTGTCACCCCTTCTTCTGGAATCTGGGACAAGACAATTTTCATGGCGCCTAGGAGGTAAACTTC
Organism: Phascolosoma agassizii; assembly: GCA_035593235.1. Lineage (NCBI taxonomy): Eukaryota > Metazoa > Annelida > Sipuncula > Phascolosomatiformes > Phascolosomatidae > Phascolosoma > Phascolosoma agassizii. The sequence continues at coordinate 46,010 of JAVJHY010159015.1, forward strand.
GCGTACAAGGCCTTCGCTACCCACTGATCCACAAACTCATCAATGTCGCCGCCAAGTTGCGCAACTTCACGCACAATACTGGAGCTAACGTAGCTGTAGTCCTCTTTCGGCATCAGAAACAGGGTCTCTACATCGGGTGCCATCTTGCGATTAGCGAGGGCCATTTGAAACTCAAATTCAAAATCGGAGAAGGCCCGGAGACCACGCACCAAGATCCCAATCTCCTTCTTGCGCGCATAGTCCACCAACAAACCATCAAACGAATCGACTTCCACATTGGGAAACCGCTTGGTCACCCCTTGCACAAGATCCATCCGCTCGTCCAGATCGAACAGATGTTTCTTGCTGGTTTGACCCGCGTTCACACCGACGACCACACGGTCAAAAATACCGGCAGCCCGTTCAATCAAATCTTGATGTCCCAAGGTCACAGGATCAAACGTACCGGGATACAACGCTCCAGACTTCATCCAGTCTCCTCCTGCTCTCTGTGATCGAGGGTATACATCAACAACCGAGTGGATCCGTAGGTCTTGTTTTTCCACACGTGCCAACCCGACATTTCGCATACGGACTGGTAGGTCGACTGTTCATACACCAACAAGCCGGTGGCAGCCAACAAAGAACTTCCGCGCAACACATGCAAGGTCTTTTCCAGCAACTTCAGCTCACCTGTAACATCGTAAGGTGGATCGGAGAAGACAAGGTCGAACGGCTGGTTTCTGTCCCACGTCCCACGGTCCATAAACGAAAGGGCATCGTCGACATGGCACCCACACTGTGCCACTTGGTCACCACACAGAGTAACGACATTCTGTCGCAACACACGCATGGTTTTTCGATTTTTTTCTACCCAATGTACATCGGTCGCACCACGGCTCCAGGCCTCCAATCCGACGGCACCCGAACCGGCGAACAAATCCAATACCCTTGCTCCCGGTATCCGATCAGCTAGCGAGGAGAACAAGGCCTCCCGCACTCGCTCCTGGGTAGGCCGCATTTCGGCTACGGGAACACGCAGCACACGGCCCTTGAACTCGCCTCCTGTAATTCTCATCGTTTACAACTAATCAAATAGCCAGTCCAACCATTCGAATTGCTCCTGGTACCGGGCGAGTTGGGCCTCCTGCGGTATGATTTTTTCGCTGAACCCCATCTCTCTGTCACTGAATCGCTCCGCCGAAAATACCAACAAGATCCGCCGAGAGCCATCGTCCAGCCGGAGTTGACCCTGCGGCCAGGCCGACTCAGCATCGGCCATCGTCGATGGTTCAACCAAGATCTGTCCTTCGGCAAGAGCCTCCTTCACCTCTTCCCATGGCAGATGAGAATCGACCATCACAAACAAACGTCCCACGGATGCCAAGGGTCCAGACCCTACCTCAGCGAGCAGATCAAGGTGCTCGGATCGAGAGGCAATCAAGGCCATGCCGGTCTGCACGTTCTCAGAGGCATCAAGCATGTGGTACAGTTCATTTCCATAGCCTGGGCCACACAGATAGAACCCGGAAAACATGTTGTTTCGCAACACCCATTGAATGAACACATCGTACCGTTGTTCAAAGGGCGTTTCGGTCGTAAACGCCTGTAATCGATACGCTTCATCTTCCGGCTCGGTCGCAAAAAATAGAAACCGCATCGGATGAACCGGTAGAGGCATCTCTGCCCTCACTTGCTCTGTGAAGAGGTTGGCCATCATGGACACAGATGCAGCTAGAATACAGGCCAGGATCGTACCGAGCACCCGACGAGGATGACGCGCCTGCCAAAAAAGAACACTGAGTAACACGAGTATTCCTACGACACTGACTCGCTTCAAAGGAGTGCTCAGCGACCTGTCTGCATGATTGAGCCAATCCACAGAATTCAAAAGGAACTCGTATTTTCCGGGATAAAAAATCTCGAAATTCGAAAAGATCGTGCTGTCGGCAAAGGCGAGGACACGGCCGCGCCCATACCGAGATGAAACGGATACAGAGAACTCGCCAGTTCGCATCTTCGGGTCATCATGCGGCGGCGGATAAAAATTGTTCACCGAATAAATCGCCCGCAGCGACTTCGCATGACTGATACGAAAAATCGTACGTGTAAACCAAGACGTAGGCTGGATGGAAGCCGGCCCGCGGAACTTAAAAAAACGGATGCCGTGTAGGAATCGCGAATGCAACATAGGCACATCGTACAGTTGGAAAAAATCTTCATCGAGGTCGAACAACACGTCATCGCGGAAGATGAAACCGAAAGGTCGACAAATTCCGTTCAGATGGGATGTGGAGCCAAAGACATTGGTGTGATCACCGATCAAAAAAAGGCCACCGCCTTTCTCAACAAATTTGAGGATAGCACTCCGCTCATCTTCGGTAAACGGCTGATCGGGCACATAGATGATCAAGGTGCTTGCATGAGCAAGATCGTCGGAACTAATCCGGGTTCGTACCTCGCGTACGTCGTAAAAGCCCTCAAAAAGCCGTTTGAGGCTGGCATAGTTATACCCTGCCCCTGCCCCAAACCAGGTTTGGTCATAAGGCCGATCGGTACGTGACCATTGGGTATGGTACGTATTGATAAGAACCGTTCCATTTTTTCGGATGCCGGTCGGCTCCCAAGAGACTATGGTCATGCCGATCAAGACCAACAACCACAGCCGTGGGAGGCAAGGGAAGACGCTCTTGGCGTGAGAAACAGGTGTGGTCAAGGCTTCGAGACGTGGGTGCAAGATCACTGCCCCCGCAATGAATAAGGGCAGATAGAGGAATGCCGTCAGGCCCGGCTTAAAAAACGGCGCGATGGGCAGTTCTTCGGTTTCATACCCGACAAAGTCGCACAAGAAGAAGAACAACCCAGTCGCAAACGCCCAACGCAAAATCATCACGAAAAACACAACGAGAACAATCCAACAAGCACCCTTCACAACCTGCGCCCAGCAAGATGTAGCCGACAACACATACACAAGAGAGAACCCAACTACGATCAGTGGAGGCAAGATTCCCAGATGGTCGAGGTCCACAGGAAACTGCAACGGACCTACCATCGTGGTTTGATGAAGCTGGCCATCGCATGCAGAGATCGGCATCTGAACGAGGCGCATCAAGAACGCCACAATTTGGGCCATAAGCGGCAACCCATCTTTCCACCGCATGGTGGCCTCGACATAGAACCAATCTAGCGCCAGCCATGCCGTGAGACAGCCAACATTCACCATCACAAGCTGGAGAGCACCTGCAAGTAACGGACGACTGGTCTTCCGCACCAATCGCCGCGTCCACAGTATGTCGATCATCAACGCCACCAGCCAGCAGGTCACTGCAGTGAGAGAATGCACTGTCATCAGCATCGCGCCATAGCTCTTGAGCAGGATGGAACACAGCATCATCGTGATGGATCTTCCTTCCTCACATAATCCAACAGATTTCGGATGAACTCGATATTTTGGATGGCGTACCGTTCAAGACTTTCGAGGTTCCGATTATGAAAGAACTCTGAATCAGCCACGAGGATGAGGTGTCCGATACCGACCGGCACGTCGACGATAAGGGGCCAATCGTTATACGTAGAAAGAACGGAAGCGTCCGGATGGTCCGTTTCGATTGGCCAAGCACTGAAATATTGAACCGGTTGACCAAAGGCAGGCCGGTCGAAAAACCGACCCAAAGGCAGATTGCGGATCCGAAGCTGGTACGGATCCAGCAACGTACGGCAATTCTCATAGTGCTGAGCACCACAGGCAAGCAGCACCGTACCTCCACGTTCCATAAATGTTCGGAGTTCCCTTCCGGTTGTAGCGGAAAATGGACGCCGGGGAGCATTCAGGAATAACAGGTTCGCGTGATCGAGCATCTTCGAATCCCAGTGGTTCTGGGTGACGGGCAACATGCCGTAGCGAAGAAAATTGACAGAAAGTCCGAAGAGCCCGTTGTCCATGCTTGAATGTTTCGATGCATATGGGTGGTGGGAAAAATCGATCACAGCCATTCGGTCTCGAGCCACATCAGCGTCAAACGGAAGCAATCCGCCGGGACGGTGAACCGCGAATGAAACCACCGCCAACGAAATCAAAATCATCGGCGTAGCCACCTGCCGTGCGACCAAAGACACGATGAGCAATCCGAACATCCCGAACCCAACGATCAGCCCAGCAACACGCCCAGCGAACCAACCATACCGGATTGGTTCACCAAACCAGGTAAGTGCAGAACGGAGCAGCTCATACGAACGCGAAAGGTTGTTGTTAAAAAAACTAGTCGTATCACCGAAGACAAGGACCTTCCCTTTGCCCACCTGTTCTCCTGCGACCAACACCAAATCACCCAAACGCTCGGTAGCCTGATAATCGAAGTCGCCAATATAACCCCGATTGTCGTCGGGTGAGGTAACTCCCCAATCCCCGTAAGCGAACCGTCCCATAATGAGTGGCCGAGCAGGCGGAGCAAGTTCCAAAGAAGCCCCGACCAAGATCGACAACCGGTTCTCGGCCTGACCCGACAGGCCGCTGAATGCTGTGCCTTGCCGTATCCGATACGAGTGGAACCATCCTTGCGGAAAAAATTGAGCCGAATCGTGATTCAAGGAAATATGACACGGTTCCAGTAAATCGTTGATATGGTTTCGACCATTCTTAATGAAGGTATGGTCTCCCAGCACCCACATCTTTCCACCGGCTCGCACGAAGGCCCAAACACGTTCCATCTCATCCGGCGCCATAGGTTCATCTAGGTTGGTCACAACCAGAATTTGAGTTGGATCCAGGGATTTCGGAATCTCTGAAACCACGTCGGCCTCGCACCCGAACAGCCGGGCATAGTCCAGGAAAAAGCCGTACATCCCACTCGACCCCCGACCGAAGCGAGTGTAGTCGGGCTTGGTAAAGCTCACAACTCCTCGTTCGAGGAACAGCAAGCGCGAAGTCTTGGACGATCGGAAGGAGGTCGACGGAATCGCGACCAAAAGAAGGACCAGAGCAACCCCTAGAAAACTAATTGATTGGCAGGAAAGGCTTCGAATTTTTTTGGGAATTTGTACCTCCTCACGTCGCTCGGAGGATTGGATATCATGGTGGAGGAACAGATATACAATCGCATGGGCCAAAAACACCAACGCCGGGAAAACCAAGAGCAGGAGAGATTTGAGGTGGTGCGCTAATTCGACGTAAGTAAATAGATCGCGAAACTTCAACTCCCAAACCAAGTCGGGACCCAAATTCATTTTGAAAACAAGAACCGACGTCATCAAGCCATTGAGAAGTAAGGCGATCAAAAAAAAAGCGCCAGTGCGCAATTTGGACAAAAGACCCGGCTCCCATCCATGAATCGATAAACAGAGAAAGAGAAGAAGGCTACCCAGATTCTGATAGGTATAGCCAATGTCAAGGACACTGCCGACAATCCAACTGTTGACTTTCGTAGCCATGCCATTCATCGATTCGAGAATCTGATATCCGAGTGGCGACGCAAAAAGATAGAGATGCAGAAATAGGTAGAAAAGGATTCCTTGTACAAGGGGTCCTGTGGCAAGACCGGCCACCGACCAAATCCAACAATGGGCAAACACAAGCATGCAAAGCGCAGCAGGATGGGGCAAGGGCACCCAGGCGTTGATCAGCATGACAAGTACCAGCACGGTCGCTCCCCGGACCAGACGCCCCTTGGAGCATTGGCAAAGGGGCAATGCCAACAGCCCATAGACAAAGAAAAGTCTGGCGAAGGGCGGCATATACCCGACCAAGTCGAAGATGAAGGCCAAAGGCGCCAAAAAAAGTAGGGATTGCAGAGTGCCGGTCAACGCCTTCAAAGGTCGATGAATCGTGGCCAGAAAAAACGGCGACCAGTGAGTGAGTGGGATTTCGGATTGCTCTTCAGGCTGGCGTTGGTTTCTCATCGACGACATTGGGCATGTTACTGGTCACCAGCAAACGGAGTCAATTGGTGAGTGTTTGAGCCTAGCTCTGGAGTTACTTGTAGCGCATCCGACGATTCGCCTTGGCAGCAAGGACTTCCAAACGTGACATTTGAGCGATTCTATGCAGAAGTACTGCCCGTCACCCTAGCTGTATATTTATGGTCGTTTTCTGGGTGACAAAAGAGCCAGGCAACAGTATCCTTATAAGTAAACAATTAACAGCAAAAGAATTAGCTATTCGAATCCGTATTAACTGCTAAGCAAATTTTAGTTAAGTGGGGTTAGAGATATGTCCTTATCCGAACGGCTCACACATTCTCGTCAGCTCATCATTCGAACCTGCGTTCTGGCAGCCACCGTTTTAGGCGGTATTCTTTGGATCAACACAGAAGCGGGTCCACCAGAACCGGATCCAACCTTTAGTCTACAAACACTGCAACCCGAGTCGAGCGTACGTGTCGAATTTGATAGCGAGACTCCTGGCTATTATTATCCAGAATACCGTGCTTCGAACGGGGAGTGGATCCCCCTACCGGATTATCAGCGATTTCTCAATGCGGGACACCACGTGATGCATATCGAGGTGCCCGATGAACTCGGTAACGCCGTAACTTTGCGCGTTAAGTGTGTCGACGAGGAAGTGCGACCGACCATTTTCCCCCAAGGAATTACTCATTGTCCGGTCCAAGAAACGACCTGCCCCGCCGAGTTAACTGCTTGTGTGCGGGCAGTCACGAAATGTCCGGTAGAGGAGATCACGACCTGTCCCAAACAGCTGACCGAGTGTGTCGTACGAAAGACAACCTGCCCTACGATAGCCACCTTTTGTCCGGTGAGGCCAACGATGTGTCCACAGCGGGAAACGTTTTGTCCGCTGCAGAACGACACTGTGTGCCCTGAACAACCGACGCTCTGTCCTGTCGCCACCGTTTGTCCGAAAAACATCACGCAGTGTCCAAAGTTCGAAACCGAGTGTCCGGCGGATCAACCAACCGTCTGCCCGACCGGTCTTCCGACACATTGTCCGGCTCTGCCGACCCATTGTCCGACGATTGTTCCAACGGTATGCCCGGACGATAACGTTACAGTTTGTCCAGGTGGCGCGACAGAGTGCCTCACACAACAGACGATCTGTCCGCAGTTTCAAACCCACTGCCCGGCCGCCGTTACTCTCTGTCCCAGGCAACATACGATCTGTCCACAGCAGCCAACAGTCTGTCCGAGCTTGAGTGTTGTGACCCATTGTCCGAATGGCCCGACCGAATGCCCAAGTCTGCCAACGGTTTGTGTGACAACTGCAGACGAAACTCAATGCCCAGCACAGCAGACGATATGTCCGAAAGCCGACACATTCTGCCCAGTTCAGGCCACGGTATGTGCTTCTTCGCTAACTGAGTGCACGGACGTAAATACGGAATGTCCGGAGGTGGTGACCCAGTGCCCAAGGAGACCCACTCAGTGCCCGGATGATCAGCCAACCCACTGTCCACGCAAACAAACCAGCTGTCCTATCGTTCAGACGGAATGTCCGACAGACACCCACCTTACCGAGTGCCCTAGAGTGCCAACCCATTGTCCGATTGGCAAAACGATGTGTCCACGAGAAGCAACCGTATGTCCCAGCGGACCCACGGAATGCCCCGAGCGGCCTACGGAGTGCCCCCGAGCACCCACCTCTTGCCCAAATGATACACCCACACAGTGCAACCACGTACCCACAGAATGTCCACAAGTCCATCGACTAACGGAATGTCCGCTGGTTCCAACCCAATGCCCAAAGACTCCAACCGAATGCCCAAGGGTACCGACACAATGTCCGGTGAAATCCACAATCTGTCCGGATACGACGATCGAAACAGAGTGCCCGATACGGCCGACCCTCTGTACCGACCCAGCCGCTACCGGCGCTTCATTTGCGACTCACTGCCCGGTGGACACGACTGTTTGCCCGCGCGACCCCACAGTATGCCCGCAGGACATCTCAGTCTCGACGCAATGCCCACGCGAAGTGACCTTATGTCCAGGCGGAGCAACCGAATGTCCTCAAGATCCAACCGAGTGCCCTCGTGAATTCACCCGATGCCCGACTGAGCTAACCCAATGCCCAAGGGTAGCGACTGAGTGTCCACGTGTACCCACCGAATGTCCGTCCATCACCGGCCCCTTAGAAACCCAGTGTCCACGAGAAGCAACCGTGTGTCCACGCGTAGCTACTCACTGTCCAAAGGCAGAAACGGAATGCCCCAGGGTTCATACCGAGTGTCCGGTCCGCGCGACAACCTGTATCCAGGAACCGACACAGTGCCCAATTGACGAAACAACCTGTCCGACTGGACCCACATTTTGTCCAATCGACGCGACCGTGTGCCCTAAAGAACAAACAGTCTGCCCGATAGACCCAATTGTCACTCAGTGCCCTAGAGAGCCCACGCAATGCCCGGTAGACGCGACGATCTGCCCAACCGGCGCAACCTATTGCCCTGATACACCAACCGAATGTCCGGTTGCACCTACCCGATGTCCACAAACACTGACGACATGTCCAATCATCCTCACGGTATGCCCAACTTCAGACGGAACACTCACAACCCAATGTCCGAGACAACCGACCATCTGTCCAGAGGACACGACACTCTGCCCAGAAGCTGAGACCTTGTGTCCAAGAGTGCCGACCGAATGCCCGACAGGTGCAACGTATTGCCCGGACGATCCGACTGAATGCCCGGTCATTCCAACGGCATGTCCACAGGAGGCAACGGTGTGTCCGCGGGAACCAACCAGCTGTCCAGTCGCAATAACTCGATGTCCAACCCAGTTAACGGAATGCCCGTTGGGAGTGACTGAATGCGGCGGCGCAATTGACTTGCTGACAAGCTGTCCAAACGAAGTGACCCTGTGTCCAGTCGTACCAACCGAATGCCCCTACGAACCCATGACAACACAGTGTCCTGTGGATCCCACCACCTGCCCATTCGAGCCGACAGTCTGTGGGGGTCCAGCGGGCACGGCAACGGAATGTCCCGTCGATTTCACAACCTGTCCGTACCGCCACACGCAATGCCCGACGGATACAACGATTTGCCCCAAAGATCTCACCACCTGCCCTATTCTTCCGACTGTGTGTCCGGTCAACGATCCCACACCTACAGATTGCCCAATGCTTCCCACACAGTGTACCGGTGACAATCCTACGGAATGCCCCGTGGATCATACACGGTGCCCTACTATAGCCACTGCCTGTCCTGCTGACGCCACAGTGTGTCCAAAAACTCCAACCGAGTGTACAGGAACCTTACCCACAGAGTGCCCCGTTGAAACGACGACGTTCTGCCCGATCGACCACACGATCTGTCCGGAAACCGCATTGTCGACGGCATGCCCGATCGAGGACACGATCTGTCCCTCAAAAAACACCGAATGCCCGGTTCGCCCGACAGACTGTCCGGTCGTCCTAACCGAATGCCCCACCGATATGGAGACTTTCTGTCCGGGTGCGATAGCCCCAACCGTGTGTCCCTCCTCACCAACTGTTTGCACGGTGATTTCCACGATTTGCCCTACACCGACCACGGTTACAACCTGTCCGGACGAGTCAACAGTCTGTCCTGAACAGACCACGACCTGTCCGCTACTACCAACAGTATGTCCATCGGATCAACCGACGGCCTGTTCTGCAGGTGAAGAACCCACGAGTTGTCCTGCTATCGACCCAACCACTTGCCCGTCCGAATCTACGGTGTGCCCTTATTTTGCGACTGTGTGTCCAGAAGCAGAAACAATCTGCCCGGTGGCATCTCCGATTTGCGTTCTTCCGGACTCGTAAGACATATGTCACCTTTTTGCGTTCATCAGGGGCATCATGACATGATGCAATCAGCTTCTTCCTCGAAACTCATGAAAACCGTTATCCTTTGCGTCTTCTTTCTTCTCGGTATTGCAACGTTCCAGTCGCAACACTACGCACCCTTGTTGCCAGACCAGATTGCTTCGCACTTCGGCTCGAACGGAGAACCAAACGGGTGGCAGAGCAAGCAAGGGTTCTTTTCATTCTATGCAGGCATGCTTGGCGTGATGTTGGTCTCTTTCATGGGCTTGCCTCTCACGTTTCGATATATGCCGAGCGGACGTATCAACGTGCCAAATAAGGACTACTGGTTCTCTGAAGAACACAAACCAAACACGATTCGCGATCTGCAAACACGCATGGCCTGGTGTGGCGTGTTTACCCTTGTATTTATCATCATCATCTACCAACTGCTCATCGCGCTGAATTTAAACCCACCCCCAAAACTGCCTGAAACGAAATTTTGGTTGCTGCTTGGCGCATACATCGTATGTCTCGGAGGCTGGTGTATCGCCCTATGGCGTGCGTATCGCCTTCCATCGCAAGCGAGCAGTACCTAACCCGACATCTATCTTACCTTCCTTTTTGTCCACCTTCTTCCTTGCGTTGACCCGCATATTTCCGTTTGCTCTGCTCATGGACACACCCTTTGCACCCAACTTCCGCGACAGTCTCCATGCCAGCTACAGTCACGAGACGTTGCGTACCTGGCAGCAAGAGGCAGTCCTTACTCCCTCCCAACTCGTCTATCCCCTCTTCATCATCGACGGCCAAAATGCTCAGGAAGAAATCGGCTCCATGCCAGGTCAGTTTCGCTGGACAGTAGATCGGCTCGAGGATGCGCTGACGCCACTTGTCCGCAAAGGCCTGAAGGCCGTGTTGCTGTTCGGCGTTCCATCCGACGGAAAAGACTCGCAAGCCAGCCGTGCAGATCAACTCGACTCGCCCGTGGTGCGCGCTGTTCGACTTCTGCACGACACGTTTCCTCACTTACTCATCGTCTGTGATGTATGCCTGTGCGCCTACACAGATCATGGACATTGCTGTATCTTTGACGACGAAAAAAGGATGGATAACCAAGCCAGCATCGAGAGATTGGCCGAGATCTCGGTGACCTATGCGAGAGTCGGGGCTCACATGGTCGCCCCATCCGATATGATGGATGGCCGTATCGGTGCGATCAAACAAAACTTGCGTGAAGCCAAACTCGATCACGTGGCCGTGATGAGCTATGCTGCCAAGTTCGCATCCTGTTTCTACGGGCCCTTTCGCGAAGCTGCCCATTCTGCCCCAGCGTTTGGTGATCGACACGCCTATCAATTGCCTCCATATGCAAGGGGACTTGCCGTCCGAGCCATAGAGCGGGATGCAGAAGAAGGGGCCGACTTCATCATGGTGAAACCAGCCGGTCCGTATCTTGACCTCATTCGTGAAGCCAAAGATACAGTCGAACAACCTATTGCCTGCTATCAGGTCTCCGGCGAGTACGCGATGTTGTACCATGCAGCTCAAGCCGGTGCTTTCGATCTAGAGTCTGCCGTGCTGGAATCTTTGTACGGCATGCGCCGTGCCGGCGCCAGCATCCTCGTTACGTACTTCACGCCCCAGCTATTGAATTGGTTGTAGACCCCATGGTTGCATGAAATTTGTCAAAGAAGTGATGCATGCCAATTTAATAAGGTTAAATGCACATCGTTAGAGTGATTCGAGAAGTTAACCTGGTGTTAGGTTTCGCGACACCTGTTTTCGTTGTTTCCTCCCATGGCTCGGCGAAGCCTCGCGCGAAGCCAGCTGTAAAAAAATCCGTAAGCCGATCCAAACTCATACCTTCCGGTCCTTTTTTCACAGAAGGAAACGAAGATTACTTCTGGAAAAAAAGTCGCAGAAGTTGTTGCAAGTTGAAGTTGAGCCTTCGTTTCCTTTGTTTCCTTCTGTAAAAATTCCGTAAGTCGATCCAAGTGCATGTCTTTCGGATCCCTTTTTTCACAGAAGGCAGCGAAGGCAACAATTAGCAGAAGTCAAGCAACGCTGGGGTAGAGACGCTCTTGGTTCGACTGAGCCCACAGCAGACAAGGAGACAAACACCATGCCGACGACTTTGAAATCCCGAGCCAACCGTGCCATGCCAGGTGGTGTAAACAGTCCGGTACGTGCCTTCAAAAGCGTGGATCGAGATCCGTTTTTCGCGCGGCGCGGGCAGGCCGCAATGCTCGAAACGGAAGATCATGATACACTCATCGACTTCTGCATGTCCTTCGGTCCGCTCATCCTTGGACACGCGCATCCAGACGTTGTGCAGGCCATCCAGGCTGCGGCGATGGACGGGACGAGCTTCGCGGTCACAACCCAAACCGAAATCGAGATGGCCGAGCTGATCCAACAGGCGATCCCCAGCATGGAACGTTTGCGCATGGTGAACTCCGGCACCGAAGCTTGCATGACCGCGATACGTCTTGCGCGCGGAGCGACGGGCCGCAACAAAATTGTAAAATTCAGTGGCTGCTACCATGGACATGCCGATTGTTTGCTTGTCAACGCAGGCAGCGGAGTAGTCGGCATCGCCAATGCGTCATCGGCTGGTGTTACGGACGCATGTGTAGCCGACACTCTCGTCGCGCCCTACAACGATCTCGACTCGGTCATAGCCCTGTTCGACAAACATGGCGAAGACATTGCCGCCATCCTTGTCGAACCGGTTGCTGCAAACATGGGACTCGTCACGTCGAACGATCACTATTTGCAATCGCTTTCCGACATCACGAAGAAACACGATGCCCTCTTAATCTTCGACGAAGTCATCACCGGATTCCGATTCACCTTCGGTGGGTACCAGAGTTTGTGTGACGTTACCCCGGACCTGACGGTTCTAGGCAAGATCATTGGGGGTGGCATGCCTGTCGGAGCCTTTGGCGGTCGAGTCGAACTCATGGAGTATCTCGCTCCGCTCGGGCCGGTCTATCAGGCAGGCACGTTGAGTGGAAACCCGATCTCCATGGCTTCTGGACTGGCGACCTTGCGATGGCTTCAGAAAAATGATCCTTACGAGGAATTAGCCAACCGTACCGCTCAGTTTGTGGAACGACTGCAAGCTGTTGCACACAAGCACACCGGATCCGTGCAGATTCCGAATCTCGGCAGCTTGTTCTGTTTGTTCTTTTCTGACAAACGTCCCACCTGTTTCGAAGAAGTCATGGCCTGTGAACAGGAACCATTCAAGAGGCTATTTCAAGCGCTACTCGCGAACGGGGTCTACCTACCGCCGTCACCTTTTGAAGTGAGCTTCGTTTCGGCCGCACACGATCAGCAGGTGTTGGAGCAGGCTTTGGACGGATTCGAGCGAGCTTTCCAAACGGCATTCGGATAACATGTCATCGCATTGTCGTTGTCGTCTCCTCTGCTGAACAAGTGCCATGTATGTTCAGTGGACTCTGACAGGAGCTTTGTCCATCACGTTTCTGAGTTGCCGTTAGACCGCTGATTTTCCAAAGAAATCGGCAAGCTAACCCGACTTTCCCCCACCCCAAATGCCGCAACTTCATGATGGACAGGCAATTGCTGCGGCGAAGCCACAATTGCTTTGGGTGTCTTCACGAATTCCAAAAAAACGAAGCGGGATCGTTGTGTGATCGATGTCTCTAGTAGTGAGTGGGAATGAGCCATGGCATTGGAGAGCCAATAAAGATTGGAAATAATTTGAACGCAATCGCAATCCATCCTTTTCGTGCATGGACCATTGCCGCTTTTTTAGCGAGCATCATGACAGCATCTGTTCTTGCCCAAGGAAATGACAATTTTGCGGATCGCATCACTTTGCCTAGCATCCTACCAGCTTCTACAAATGGAAATAATTTTAGGGCTACTGCTGAGCTCAATGAACCTAGTCATGCCCAAAATGTTTTCGGTTCCCCTGAAGCTTCTGTCTGGTGGTCCTGGACGGCCCCTTCTTCTGGCGTTGTACAAATCGATACGATTGGCAGCGACTTTGCTGAGGTACTGATGGTCTATACCGGTGCGACGTTATCAACACTTACTGAAATTACCAGTAACGGCGCGCCTGGTGGTTTATCTCAATATCACATCCGTTTTTTTGTCAGAAGTGGTACAACGTACCAAATTGCTGTTGACGGCCATATCGGCAGTTTTTTTGCTGACGGCGAAGGCAATGTGGTGTTGAATATTTCCCAAGTTATGTTTCCCACCACTACTGCAGTCCAGCTGATCGCGCCGGATCATTTACTGATTAGTTGGGAAAGTACACCTGGTGAAACCTATGACGTTATCCCCTCCACCAACCTAACAATGGGTGCCTGGTTTTCACCGCTTGCTACGGTATTGGCCACCAATACCACAAGCCAAGCAGACATCTTCTTTGACGGGTTAGGGCCGCTTTTCCTTCACGTGTCCGTTGGGCGGCCAATTGTGGTACACCTGCCGAGGCCTACGCCTCCACCTCCTTTGTTACCGATCAACTTGATACCGTAGAGAGGAAGATCGGGTCATCAAACCTCGTACCGATTGAGCCATTTGTGGCCCGTCTTCCGTAAAAGGCCACAGCTCCCGTACAGTTCAGTGATTGTGTAACGGTCGCTCTGCGCAAGCATCACAAACCTCATTCGTTCTTCCATTTGGGTTACTTCTTTCGTTCCATTTGAGACGGACCAACCGATGTGGCTGTGAGAGACGAGGTTAGCTGCTACGATAGTAACTATGTAAATAACTGTAATTACCTTATTTACGCGGGAACGTCCCCACTATCACAGTCAACATTGTCCATCGACCTGGCCCGCCATCCGTGAACAACTTCTCGATCGGGACGTGCCAGATGGCATAGATGGCGTGAAGTTACTTACCCAGCGTCGGTTGTTCTCAATTCTCACGCAAGACCTTGCGAGCCAGGAGCAAGATATTGTAGGTCTGCGGGAACAAGCCAAAAACTTGGATGTCTGGCAGGGCGAACAAGTCCGCGAAAGTGTGCGTGCAGTGGTTAGCCCGCATGAATCACACATTTTCGTCGCGAGGGCGTGAAGAGTGCTGCAGGTAGGGCTCGAAATGGCTACGCCTCGGTGAAACCGTGTGGACACACTGTGAAATGAAGCGTGGACATTTCGAGCCGTAGATGCAGTACTATCCACGCCTGCAGCAGGAAATGTGTGATTCATGCGGGTTAGTGCGCTTCGAAGAATGCGTGCCAGTCCGGAAGATGTCAGACAATCGATCGACGAACAGCTGCATGCTCTTACGGAAGGGTCTAGATCGTCGTATTCGTACCGACAACCTCGGATCGAGGTGCCAGATATCGTTTCAATTCTTGGACAAGAGGAAGCTCACAACCTGCTGTTGAAAGCCCTCAAGACACCGGGCGCTCTCCTCGATATCCCTGGCGGCGAAGCGACCAGAAAGCTGGCCAAGCAGATCTTGTTGCGAAATCCCGCGGTTTCAGAGGTTCCACAATAGCAGCTCGTGACCGATTTGGATGACGTTGCCTTGTACGAAACTATTGAAGAGCATGTGGCTGTTGACCTTGAAGTTCCAGCCAACGAGTCCGAAGCCTATGAGACGAGCCAGCTCAATACCGGCAAGGTCTCGAGTACAGAATCGTTGTTTGCATTGGAAGATAGTCTTGGCGAAGAGGTAGATGGTGAGCTACAGGCGGAAAAACAATCTGCGAAGCTGGTCTACATGCTGGGGTTGATCGCTGACAAAAGAACGGATGACGCAGTCAAAGTCGCACAGTCTCATCCGCACGGTCGGTATGGTGCTGGCGTGGCATTGCCTGGGAACGCGCTGCAAGTACTGGTGGGGTGACCGCATGCGGCGTGTATGCGGAAATGGCAGAAGTTCTGGCTGCGAAGGGAGAGACGGATAAGGCTGTCTTCTTTCGCGACGTGGTCCAATCCATCCGAATGGCTGAAGATGCCGACGACTACAGACTACATCTTTGAGACACCCGAGAAGCTGTACGAAACGACGGCATCGAAGAAAGTACTCAAATCGAATCTCGGTGGACAAGACTATTCGTATCAGGTCAACCAAGACCGAAAGGCACCTCAAATTTCCGACGTCCTCAGTCATCCCGCCCTGACATCACAACTGCTCCCGGTAACCGGTCTAAAGACCGACCGTTACAGTTTTTACTAGTGAACTATTAACATTCCAGACACCACTTCGCACTCAGGAAATGTGTGAACAATGCAGGCTAGGAACTTGTCAAATCACGTAGTGGTATTAGGGCATGCAAAGGCAATCGATGAAATCCAGGCCCATATGGATCAAAAGGCCAATGGCAACGATCCTGATTTTTGGGATGGCCAGGCATCCACAGTAGATCGCAATGGCAACATACGAATGGAGCGGGTGGAATCCGATACTGCACCGGTCCGGATCATAGATTGGTGTTGCCAGCAAGTGATCCAGGTCCACCACCATTGTGGCGCACAACACGAAGCACACCTTGAGCTTTTTCTTCACCCGGAAAAGGTACACAACTGCGATTGGCACCAGGAAATGCAGCATGATATGAAAAAAAGGTCTCATGGCGTCATTTTCCTTTGAGTGAACCGGTATGTCCTCTTTTCCCCTCTTCACTTTATGCTAAAAGGAGCACTACCAGCCGTACCAGTAATACAATGATGTTTGCCAAAAAAACAAAAAGCGACGTTTTTTGAACCAAGTGATTCGATCAATACGGGAACCGAACAAATTGCGCAAGCTTTGTAGAGCCTTCTGTTATTACATTCAACCGACGATATACCTTGAAGAACAAATCGACGATTTTTCTTACTCAAATAGTTTTCAATTCTAGGGCGTGTCCATGCGCATCACCTACAACGCACCGATTGTTCTCACATTCAGTTTGATAGCCACAACCCTGATGCTGCTGGGCACGTTCACCGGCAATGTGGTTACAGAGAAATTTTTCTCTGTGTATCCTAACATAGGCTGGAAAAATCCAGTCGATTGGTTCCGACTTGTGTCTCACGTGTTGGGTCACAGTAATTGGGGGCATCTCTTCGGGAACTTGACGTTCCTATAGCTGCTGCAATTGCTTCTGTGAAAGTTAGAGAGTTGATGTTGAGGCACTTACATCGGTCCGACCCGCATGACCTTCTGGTTTTAACATATCCAGCAACGTACTCCGGTAGCGTTCAGCAAGATTCTTGATCGTATCCAGTTTATGGAGATTGGAGCTGTACACAAAGTTTAGGCACAACTGATCTTCCTCGAAGCCTACGTTAATCGCCAACGGATAATAGCGAGTAATGCGAGGGCTCTCTGCAAGTCCTTGTGAGTCTTTGCACACGTCGAAGGTTCGGCTCCCTGCGAAATCGACATTCCGTTGGCGGCCCCTGTAGTTGAAGAGTACCTGTGCACGCGGTAGCTTCTTGAAGGCTTCCCTGATGTCGTGATCCCCGCTGTACCAACGCAGTAAATCGAACGTAAAACCGTCAGGAAGTTTCCCCATCTGCTCGACGGCTGAGGAGAGGACTAGTCTTGAATTGCTCGATGCCGGAATTCCAAGCACCAACGGTTTGTACGACAGCATAAACCCGACGGTCCTCGACAGGTTGACACCTTCAGGTAGCGCGTCCCGGCCATGACCCATGATCTCGATCAGAGCGGCAGGAGACTCTGTCCACTTTGCCAACGTCTCCGCTAAAGCCGAGAGCAAAATGTTTGCGGGTCGGTAGCCATTCTCAGGACTCATCACTCGCGCCGACTCGCGTGGGCTGAACATCATTCGGTGGCACCGTGCAGATTCGTTTGTATTGGCGTCATCCACATTCTCGAAGTCAACTGGAAGCTGACCAATATCATGCCAGGGAAGGTCGAGCCACGGCTTGGCCATTGCCTGCACTTGGATCGATTGTGCGAACGTCCTTAGTTGGCTTGCCCACGCCAAGAACGATGTGGTCTTGCGTGGCAACTCCATGGTAGGACCTGCTAGCGCTTGCTCATAGGCGGACTCAAAATCTTCCCAGAAAACACTCCAGGACAGTCCGTCAACGACAAAATGGTGCAACGTGATGAACAACCGATCTGGCTCGGTGGGCCCGCAACTGAAGTGCGCTACTCGAAGCAAAGGTCCGTCGACGAGGTCTAGACTCGCATGAAGTCTCGCGCACGTCTTTTCTATCTGGGCCCGCTGTACATTTCGCGGCTGCTCGGCCATGTCCCAACTTTCGAACGGAATGTCGTCCATCATGTCCGAGACGGACTGCGTCCACTCGCCATTCTTGTGCGTCAACCGCAACCGAAGCGCATCGTGGTGCTCCAAAACTTTCTTAAGTGCGCGCTTAACGGCACTAGGCTCTACCCGTCGAGTCTGCACGAGGGTAGAGAAATTCCAATGGTTAAAACCGTCGGACCCCCGCTCGCACAAAAACCGAAGCTGTGCCGGTGTGAGCGGCACCGATTCATGCAACTCGCCTTGCTCTAGGTCATCCTCCTTAGGCCGGTCCACCATCATCGCCAGTTCAGCAATCGTCTGATGCTCAAAAATAGACAATGGCTTCAGCCAAATACCTATCTTCCCAGCCCCCATGACGACTCTCATTGCGACCATCGAGTCACCCCCCAAGTCAAAGAAGTTATCATGAATTCCAATACCCTCAACGCGAAGGTGTTTCTCCCAAATCTCGGCCAGCGATTTTTCGGTGGGTGTGCTTGGAGCCACAAAATCAACAGATAAGTCGGGCCGGTTCTCGTCGGGCTTTGGCAGTTTGTTCCGGTCGATTTTTTTGTTAGGTGTCAGTGGAAACTTTGGGAGAACCATGAACGTAGACGGGACCATGTAATCGGGTAGTCGGCCCCGAAGAAAGTGGCGCAAATCATCGGAGGGTGGCGTCTCGTCTTTGGCAATGAAATAGGCCACTAGGGTCTTGTCACCCGGCAGGTCTTCTCGAGCCAAAACAACAGCATCCTTGACGGATGGGTGGTCACGCAGCGTCGACTCGATATCACCCAGTTCGATGCGAAACCCTCTCACCTTCACCTGGAAGTCATTGCGCCCAAGATACTCGATATTCCCGTCAGGCCGATATTTTACCAGATCTCCGGTACGATACATGCGGGCTCCACTATTTCCGTTGAAAGGATTTGGAATAAATTTCTCTTTGGTTAGCCGAGGTTGCCCGAGGTAACCTCGTGCCACACCATCGCCCGCAATATAGAGCTCGCCAGGTACACCGACAGGAAGGGGTCGGTGGTCCGAATCGAGCACATAACATTGTGTATTGGCAATCGGCTTGCCGATCAAGATCGACTGGTGTGGATCGGTGACTCGATAACAAGTTGACCAGACCGTGGATTCGGTCGGACCGTACATGTTCCACAGCGAGCCGCCTCGCTCCAAAAGCTGACCTGCCAACTCTTTCGGAAGAGCCTCACCGCCGCAAAGAATCTTTAGCTTGGACCTACCCTTCCACCCTGCCTCCACAAGCAAGCGCCACGTGGCTGGCGTCGCCTGCATGATCGTCGTCTGTGAGGTTTCAAGAAGCTCGATCAGCCGCTTTCCACCCAAGCCATCAGCACGTCCCGCCAGGACCACCTCAGCCCCAGAGATCAGCGGCAAATAGAGTTCCAATACCGCGATGTCGAAGGACAGCGTCGTTACCGCGAGCAGAATGTCCTTTTCGGCAAAGCGAAGCTGCGACCGCATGGATTCGAGGAAATTAACCACTGCACGGTGTTCGATCTTCACACCTTTCGGATTGCCTGTTGATCCAGACGTATAAATGACATAGGCCAAATTCTCTGGCGTAACAGGACTACTTGGATTGGCTACAACTTCCGTCTGTCTCCGATCGTCTGTTTCGTCCATGAAAAGCACCTGAGCGTTATGCTCAAACAGCTCATCCATCATATGCCGGTGGGTCACAAGGACCGACGATCCGGAATCCTGCATCATATAGGCCAGTCGTTCTTTTGGGAACGAGGGGTCCAGTGGCACATAGGCAGCGGCGGCCTTTAGAATGGCCAGTACCGCGGCGACCATATCGACGGAACGCTCTAAATATACCGCCACGAAAGAATCTGGGCCGACGCCTGCGACTTGGAGACGATGAGCCAGCCGATTGGCTCGTTCGTTGAGTTCCCGGTAGGTGAGCCGCGTCTCTTCGAATGTCACAGCCGTCGCATTTGGTTTCCTGGCCGCTACGGCTTCGAACAACTGGTGGAGACAGGCCTCTCTCGGATAGTCCGCTGCTGTGTCATTCCATCCTTCGACCAGCATGTTGCGCTCTTTTTTCGGCAACCACGGAAGTTCCGCAATCGACCGGCTGCTGTCCTCAATGGCGGCTCGGAGCAACTCCTTATAGTAGGACATCCAGCGCGCCGCTGTCTCCTTATCGTAGAGATCGCTGTTAAACCACGACAGAAACTCCATCTCGCCATCGCCTTCACTCAAATCGAAGGCCAGTTCGTGAACGTGATAGGAGCGACGGCCAGATGTTACTGGCACCTCCATCTCGCCGAATCGTTGTGTTTGTTTTGCCGATTCAAAATTGAATTGTACGGAAAATAGTGCGTTGCGGCTCGCGTCACGTTTCACACGCATTCGCTCCATGAGCTGTCCGAACGTATAGTTCCGGTGGTCGTACATATCGAGCACTCGGCTCTGCACCGTCTTCAGAAACTCCGAGAAGCAAATTGGCCCGTTCACAGAACAGCGGATAGGGTGCATGTTGACACAGTGGCCCACCAAATCATCCCTTCCGACAATGGATTGCCCTGCCACGAACACCCCGATCACGATATCAGTTTGACCGGACAATCGATGTAGGAGCACCATCATGGTAGCGAGCAACGTCGAGAACACACTGCACCCCTCCCTTGCACTAAGGCGCTTGATCTCCATGACCAAGGACTCGTCGAACGTCTGATTAAGCTCGCCGCAGCGGAAGGTCTTGACCGCTGGCCGGGGCCGATCGGTCGGCAACTCCAAGAACGCTGGTGGGTTAGAGAATTGCTTCTTATAGTACTCTACTGCTTCCTCAAATTCAGGCTTGCGCATTTCTTGTTCCTGCCAGTTGGCATATTCGCTGTACTGCATGGCCGGGGCAAACCGGCTACAAGCGCCATGTTCAACAAACAAGTAGAAATCGCTAAGATCGTGGATCAAAGTACGTATCGAGTATCCGTCGCACGCAATGTGGTGGAGCGTCAGAACTAGAAGCTGTCTCCCATTCGGACCTCGGACCCACCTTGCGCGGACGAGCGGTCCGGTTGTCAAATCGAACGGTGTGGTTGTTTCTTCCCGGCAAAGATTTTCAAGCCGGGTTTCGAAGGACTCGGCAGAGGGCCCAGCAAGATCAATCTCGAGGATTGGAATTTCCATGCTGTCCGCAAATGTCATCGTGGATCCGTCGCGGCTGCAGGTAAGTCGAAGCGCCTCATGCCGTTCGGGCAACATTTGCACAGCTTTGTGCAAGACGGAGGCGTTGATGTTGTTTTCCCTAAAATCGAACTTGAGGCACAGATTGAACGCACAGGAGGCTTCGGGACCAAGCACCTGTGAGGCCAACCAAATTTCTTTCTGGGCATCGGTTAGCTCCATCGCCCTGGGGCCAGCTTGATCAAGGACCATCAGCTGATCAGCCACCGTCTTGTCGGATTTGGACTTGTCGGTACCCAAGCCGATCAACTCCTGCTGAGCGAGGACCAGTCCAGCTTCACAGGCTTTCCGCTGCGGGTGTAACAAAGGCAACGCGTTAATTGTCGCAAACCCCTGATTTCGACAGGCACGTTCCCATGTGTCCAAATCCACGACGGGTAGATCGTCTCGATAGCGATCCTCGAAATACCACCACCCTTCGGCGAGGCCCCAAATCAAGTTGGTCGCGCGGGAAACACGCATGGTCTCGACCAAACATAGAAGGCCCCCCGGAGACAACAAGCTCTTTAGGTTGCCTAAGGTTTCGTCAAGGTCACGCGTCGCATGCACTACGTCCAGACCCAGTACAAAGTCGAACGTCCCATCTTCAAACGCCTCTTGAAAGGAAGATTTTTTGGAGATGTCGAGAACATGGAATTGCATGAAGTCCAGCCCCCTCTCTTTCGCCTGTGTCTTCAGGCTCTTGACAAAAGTAGAGCTGAGATCCGATACGTGGTACTCGGCCTGACGACCCTTCAGTTCCGGAGCTATACGCCAAGTCATGTCGCCACTTCCGGCACCGACCTCAAGAATGCGTAAAGGATGGCGTTCGGCAACGCGGAGAATAAAATCACGGATAAGTAATTCGTAAAGCCGCACGTCCCTGTGCTCCACGGTACGTTCCTTCAGATTCCTGTCAATCAGGTCTCTGCTTCCGTTGGGAAACAACACGGATACCGGGCCGATCTCACCGGAAAGGGCCTGCCGATAGTGGCGCGCGCAATGCCCCAGCATATCGAAGAGGCCTGCGAACGCCGAGTACTTCTCCGCCAACTCAAGACGAAGTACCTCTGCGTCCCGCAATGCCACCGTTCCAGTTAAGAAATGAACGCGATTTTCCTCCACCTTGATCATTCCATCCTGTGCAAGAATGGAGAGCATGTAATCAAGGAATTTCTGGAATGTAGGGAGGATGTCCAGGTGCTTTTCTACCTCTTTCCGCTCCAGCACGGTTCCTGGTTGAAAACGAATACCGCAGGACTCGAAGTATCGACAGATATACGTTGAGCACAGTTCGTCAAGGCCAG
Source organism: Phascolosoma agassizii (assembly GCA_035593235.1). Lineage (NCBI taxonomy): Eukaryota > Metazoa > Annelida > Sipuncula > Phascolosomatiformes > Phascolosomatidae > Phascolosoma > Phascolosoma agassizii. The sequence continues at coordinate 68,427 of JAVJHY010159015.1, forward strand.
ATTCCAGCCCCGAATAGGCCTCCAGCCCTTTTATCTTGAGATCTTTTTCAAGTGCCAGTTTGCGATCAGACAACCAGTCCATTTCGTCATCCAACCTTACGGTCAAACCTCCCCCCCCAACTCGATGAGGGACCTCCTGGCTCGGCGCTGCTACACCGATTTTGGTTGAAGATGGCCTCGTTGCGAGGTCCATGCCTGTCGTCTGATTCCCTCTGGATTCGTCCGGAGTTGGCTCCACGTAGGGTACCAGGCCAACGGCGCGAAGTTCCGTGACGGACGATTTTATCGCTTCAATAATGAAGTCAAGGTCCGCGTCAGTGTGCGCAGAAGAAAGGAAGCAAGGGTAGTCCTCATAGACATGTACACCTCGTTCCCTCAAGAGTGGAAAGAGAAGGCCTGAGTACTCGAAGTCTTCGTGACAGCGGATGGAAAAAAGCGAGCTAAATGAATGGATGCACATGGGTACACGGTCGGTCTGGAAGTATGCGTTGAGCGCTCCAGCAAATTCCGACGTTCGTTCATTCAGTTGTATTTGAAGAGACGGCCCCTGTTCTGCAAGATGCTTTAGCGTGGCCCAACTGGCAGCCAAGCCAAGCGGGTGCCGTACGAATGTTCCTCCAAGAAACGTCACGCCCGACTCAGGAAATGAGTCGTCTCCAAACTGCCATGTCCCGCCATCTAGAACGTCAAGAAATTTTGCGCTTCCGGCTAGAGCCGCCATCGGCATGCCGCCACCCACAGACTTTCCGTAGGTCGCCATGTCCGCACGGACATCAAAGTAGGCTTGAGCGCCTCCCGGATGGGCTCGAAAACCGGTGATGATCTCGTCAAAGATCAACGGTACGTCGCACTCACGGGTAACCTCTCTTAACGCATGAAGAAATTCGCGAGGTTGAAGCGAGGGGTTTCGACTCTGTACAGGCTCAACCAACACCGCCGCCAATTGATCGCTAAATTGGCGGACAACTTCGAGAGCCGACTTCTCTCCATAGTCGAGCACAATGACGTCTTCGACCATGTGGTTGGGAATCCCGGGAATTTGGGGAAAGGAATGGCGCTTTCCGTTGATGACCGTCGGTCGAACGACCACACAATCGATACGGCCGTGATAGGAACCTGCGAACAATGCAATCCGATCCCTGCCCGTCACGGTACGGGCAGCTCGCAAGGCGCCCAGGATCGCTTCGGACCCGGTCTGGACGAAAGTCATCCGCTCAAAACCGGTCAGTTCGCAAAAAAGATCCGCGACTGGGCCGGCCAACGGCGATTGTGGCCCCACCTCCACTCCGTTTTTCAGCTGTTCTTCCAAAACCTGGTTGATAAATGGAGGAGAGTGACCAAGCAAGCTGGCACCAAATCCCATCAGGATATCCACATACTCATTGCCGTCCACATCCCAAATTTTTGAGCCAGATGAGCGCTCAGCTACGATAGGATAGACACATTCCTTCCAGTGGATCCGGAAGCCGGCAACCGTCCTCGGATCTGCCAGGTGCTTACGATACCGCTGGGCTAATTTCTTTGACCCGTTCGTTCTGCGATTGTATCGCTCCACAAGCTTCGCGATGTACTGCTTCTGGCCCTCGGTCAACTCAGTCGAGGGCCCTTTTTTTACAGGGCGAAAAGGACCAAATCCTTGCACCTGTCCGTTCCGCCCCCCAGTAGGAGCATCAGGCAGTTGAGAAGGATCGATCCCTCGACAAACCGTTGTTGCTTGGACTGACCGAGGTTGGAGATCCTGTTGGGCCATCTCGTTCACCTTCGAATCCATGGCATCGCCACCATGTCGTTCCTTGAGGACAACATCCAACTGTCGATTCATGAGCCCCATCTGCTGGCGAACCATTTCTTCGACAAAGTTACCACCTTCAGCACTTGTGGGGGGCGGCGGCAAAGATTGCATGGCAAGCAGATTGGGCGGAACGGCTGTGGCCACTTGTGGCCCAGATACGAAAGGTGGTTCGGACCGTGGCGGTTTCAAATCTTCAGGTGGCAGCTTCTGGTCGATGTCGCTCGCGAGCGCATCCAACGTTGGCGTCTCTTCGAAAAGTTGCCTGAATGAAATCTTAACCTTAAACCTTTTTTGAAAAGAAACATGAGCTCGCGTTAGAAATAAGGAATCAAAACCCATTTCGAGAAACGTTGCCTGGGCATCGATATTGGATCGGTCTACTCCACTCAATCCATGCAGAACGTCGGTAAGATCGGAGAGAATACTCTGTTTTCGATCCACTGTTTCCACCGCATCTTGTGATCCAGAACTCGAAGAGGGTTGGGTAATCGGCGGTTTCAAAATTTCAGGCGGCAGCTTCTGGTCAATGTCGCTCGCAAGTGCATCCAACGTTGGCGTCTCTTCGAAAAGTTGCCTGAATGAAATCTTAACCTTAAACTTTTTTTGGAAGGCAACATGAGCTCGCGTTAAGAACAAGGAATCAAACCCCATCTCGAGAAACGTTGCATGAGCATCGATGTCAGATCGGTCTACTCCACTCAATTCATGTAAAACGTCGATAAGATCGGAGAGGATAATCTGCTTTCGGTCCACTGTGTTTTCCCTCGTTTGCAATTGTGATGCGATCTCTGGTTGTGGCGGCGCCTCGAAGTTCGGCACCTCATCCGAAACGTACGTCTGGGGAGACTTCAGGACGGGCGCTGAAGCGGATAGCCAGTATCGTTTCTTCTCAAATGGATAGGTAGGTAGCGACACACGCTTTCTTCTTGCGTGTTGATGAAAACGGTCCCAACGAACCGGTGCTCCCAAGACCCACAACTGACCTAGTGCCTCCAACATACTCCGGAGGTCAGACTTATTTTCAAGAGGATGAGTCAAGGAAGACAAGACGACGTCATTTATTTCAGGACGGCGGTGTTGCAAAGCAAGTGTGCTCAAAGCCCTTCCCGGTCCGACTTCGATGAAAAGACGTGGTGATTCATCCTGAAGCTCACGGAACCCTTTGCTAAACTCGACTGTGTTTCGGACTTGTTTTCCCCAGTAGGCTGGATCCGTCGCCTCGTCCGGACGAATCCATGTGCCGGTAACGCATGAAATATAGGGCTTTTGAGGCGCCACAAGGTTCTTCTTCCGCACAGAGTCGACCACGGTCCCCAATACACCGTCCATCATGGGAGAGTGAAACGCGTGTGACGTATGAAGCTCTCGGACTCCCACTTCTTTTTCGGTAAGCTTCTTTGCCAACTCTTGTATAGCATCCGAAGGACCTGAAACTACGCATGAGGCCGGCCCGTTGCACGCGGCCAGACTCAAGCGATCGTCTAGAAAGGCTTCGATTTCTTCTCTTCGTAACGCCACTGCCAGCATGCTTCCAGCTGGCTGTTCCTGCATACTACGAGCACGAATCACGATGAGTTCAATCGCGTCGTCAGGTGTTAGGACACCTGCCACACATGCGGCTACATACTCACCCACACTGTGGCCGATCATCGCGTCAGGAACAATGCCCCATTCAAGCCACATCATGGCCAGCGCATATTCGACGATGAATAAGGCTGGCTGTGCCATAATCGTTTGTTCAAGCGCTTGGCCAGATGTTTCTGTGGTCTTGTCGATGGGGTAGATGATGCGGCGCAAATCTACACCAAGGAGTGGTTCGACGATCGCGGAAAGATGATCTACATGGGCCGAAAATGTTGGTTCCTGATCGTACAGTTCGCGACTCATATTGACGTACTGGGCACCTTGCCCTGGAAACATGAACACAATCGGATACCGTCCAGCATCTGCCTTTTGTGTGATCGTTGGTGTTTCGTTACATTCGACTTTTTCGAGGTCAACTACAGCTTGGTCTCGACCCTGACATACGACGCAACACCGGTGTTCCATTTCTCTTCGACCAACCTGTGAGGTAAATGCCACATCAGCCAGGTTCTGTTCTGGATGCTTACGCAAATGCGCAGCCAAATTTCTAGTCGATGCCTCAAGGGCGGTCTTGTTTTTTGCCGAAACCAAAATGAGCTGCCACGGACGGGCTGGTCCAGAGGAGTCCAAGACGGGGGCCTCTTCCACGATGGCATGAAAATTTGTTCCACCCAAACCAAATGAACTTATCCCGGCAAGGCGGGCCTTCCCATTGCGCTTCCAAGGCCGAAGTGCGGCGTTCACTACAAATGGGCTATTCGCGAAATCGATCTGAGGATTGGGGCGCTCGAAATTGAGACTCGGTGGAATCATTTCATGCTGTAGAGAAAGCACGGTCTTAATGAGACCTGCTACAGCCGCGCCCGCGTCGAGATGTCCGATATTTGTCTTTAGAGATCCGAGCGAACAATAACCTACACGCTTCGTTTGTTCTCTATAAGCCTTCGTGAGCGCCGCGATCTCAATCGGGTCACCTAACGCTGTTCCGGTACCGTGTGCTTCAATATAGTCGATGGCATCAGGGTCAACTCCAGCCGTGGCAAGCGCCTTCCCAATGACCTCAAACTGCCCTTTTATACTGGGCGCAGTAAAGCCCACTTTTTCGGATCCATCGTTGTTGATCGCTGAACCCTTAATAACAGCACGTATAGGGTCGCCACTTTCGAGCGCGTCCGTCAGCCGCCTGAGGACAACCAAGCCAACGCCATTGCCAAAAATACAACCTTTGGCATTTGCATCGAAGGCTCGGCAATGACCGTCTGGTGAAGGGATCCCACCCTCATAATGAATATATCCACCCTTCAGCGGAACCCTTACACGGGCACCTCCAGCCAGAGCTGTATCGCATTCACCAGTCAATAGGCTCTGGCAAGCAAGGTGAATCGCTACACCAGATGACGAACAAGCAGATTGCACGTTCAAGCAAGGCCCTTTCAGGTTCAACTTGTAAGCGATACGCGTGGCTGGATAATCTTTCTCGCTTCCCAAAAGAGCCTCGTATAAGGCGCCCTCATGCATGAGGTCGAGATACGTTGAGGCGTGGTGAAAAAAATACTCGTTCCGAGCTACCCCACAAAACGCGCCAATAAGCCCCTGATATCGAATGGCGTCACATCCAGCATCCTCCAAGGCTTCGTACGCACATTCTAAAAGAAGGCGATGCTGGGGGTCTAGCAGTTCGGCCTCTCTGGGCCTGTATCCAAAAAAGTCCGCGTCAAAACAATCTGCATTCTCAAGAGGTGCGCTTGCCCTGACGTAGTTTGGATTGTCAAGGTGGTTAGGATGAACATCGGAGCCAAGCAGTTCCTCCGCGGTGTAAAAAGACACGGATTCAACGCCATCGCGTAGGTTAGCCCAAAACGCATCTAAATGGGGCGCGCGAGGGAAGCGTCCAGCCATTCCAATGATCGCGATGTCCTCACATGACGCCGGCAGAACATCTTGATGCATGACCTGTTTGGTGGCCGTATTCGTTGGACCACGACGAGCCGTTTTGAGTTCCTTTTTTCCCGGAACGCTCTTCTGAATCGTACGACTCCTTTTATGCTGGGCATCATCGGGAGGATTGGAGGAAACACCCATGGTTGGCCTCTCATATCCCAGTCGTTGAGCAAGTTCCCAGGTGAGTTCGCTGAGAAAATCATCCGACTGTACCCCCTTCCAGTTGGAAGCGATCTCAGGTCTTATACGCTGATGCTTGAGGAACTTTTTGTCACCCATAGGCATCGATGCAGCATACAAGCCATCGACCATCTTCTTCTCCTGACTCTTGTAGGGATCGACCATATCCGGATGGAATTCCAAACCGAAATTCTGACACATTCCCTGTATGACCTGTTTCGGCTGAGTCACCAAATCCTCAAACCGCATCCGGCATTTGCGATGGTCAGGTATGTGATCCAAAAAACCTTCTGTCGTCTGGTGACTGATCGTCCAAACCAATTCACCTAACTCACGTGCACCATAGGGGTGGTCTCGTAAGAACAGTACTTGATTCAAGTGATAGCTGACAAACGACTGAACCATCGCATATGGGTGACGTACAAGGTGTATGTACAACGGTTCTTCAAAGTCGTTCTCTATTTTTTCGAGACTCTCCAAATCTAGCGCGTAGGACGGCGATTTGTCGATCAGCGTACGATCTTTGATCCATTCCTGAAGAACCCCAAAAAACTCTTTCGTCGTGAAGTCCTTGTCCTCGTAGCTGAGCATGATCGCTCTTGCTTCATCGACCGTACATTTCTTAATCTCCATGACGGCTCGAATGGTTCCCTCCAACCATAAGTTGAACTTTCCCGAGAAAGCGGATGCACGCTCTCGTAAGGTATGAAACCCCATCAGTTGAAGTTCTGCGCCACCGAACAGTTGCGGGTGACCCGACAACATAACGCGCAAAAGGGTTGTTCCTGAACGAGGTGGGGCAAGAATAAACATAGCCGGTGGATTCTTAGACGCACCCACATCTCGTCGAGCACCGTCCCGGGAAAGGATCGGTATATAGGTCTTCATTTCCTCCACGGTAGCCATCGTGATGGTTCCAGATTGTGGAGCTTCCGGTTCCGAAAATGGACCCACTGTCGAAATCGAAGCTGGGCCAAATCGCCGAGCCATTGAGGGCTCATAGTCCCTTCTGAGCAGCTCAGCATATTCAGAAATCGAAGGAGCCTCGAAAAGCGTCACGACATAGATGATTTCACCAAGCTCGTCTTGAATTCTGTTGATCACTTCCGCCATCTGTAGAGAGGTCCCTCCTAGTTCGAAAAATCGGTCGTGGATACCGACTTGATCGAGCTCCAGGATGTCGCACCACAAATCCGTGAGGAATCGTTCCACATCATCACGAGGCGGTTCATAGGACTGGTCTAATTTCGGACGCTTCCGCCCAGGTCGGGGCAAGGCTGCTCGATCCATTTTTCCATTCGGCGTAAGAGGGATCTTGTCGAGCGTAACGAACGCGGAGGGGATCATGTAGTCAGGAATTTTCTCCAAGAGAAAGTCACGCAATTCGTTGACCGTTGGAGTTTGTGTTGGACGAGCAACGATGTATGCGACCACTCGTTGGTCATTGAGGCCGTGCTTCAGCACCACCACGACCACCTCCTGCACGGAGGGGTGCCGGGAAAGAACAGACTCAATTTCACCTAATTCGATACGATAACCACGAATCTTGACCTGGTGATCAATACGACCACGGAGTTCAATCTTTCCATCTGTCTGATAACAAGCGAGATCCCCTGTCCGGTACAGCCTGGCGCCAGGACTGGCGTCGAAACCGCTAGGGACGAATCTTTCGGAGGTCAGGTCAGGACGATTCAAGTAGCCACGCGCCACACCATGGCCACCGATATAGATTTCCCCGACCGAACCAATCGGAACCGGTTCCCGTTTTTTATCGAGAATGTAGATCTGCGTATTAGCAATCGGGTGCCCTACCGTGGCCGGTGTACCTGGCCGACGCAAGATGTACGTTGAATAGGTTGTGGTCTCCGAGGGACCATAAAGATCGTGGACTTTTTGAACCGTTCCCAAGGAATAAATTTGATCAACCAGCTCAGTCTTTAGCAACTCTCCCGCCAGGTTGATGACACAAACAGACGATGGTATCGCGTCCATTCGCAACAATTCTGTGATAGCGGATGGTACCGTGTTGATCAATGTGACTTCATTTTTAGCTGCCAAACTCGGCAGTTCGAGAGCATTTTTCGCCATGACCAGTTTGCCCCCGCTGCTAAGCGTAACGAAGAGCTCAAAAACCGATAAGTCAAAGCAGATCGACGTAGAGAATAGGACACACTTCAGTTCTTCCGACTCGAATACCTCTTGCGCCCAGTGCACGAGATTCATGGCATTCCTGTGTTCAATCGCGACGCCCTTCGGCTTGCCCGTCGACCCGGAGGTATAAATGACGTAGGCCAAATCATCCTCTCGGACATCCGAACCAACGTTTGTCTGAGTGAGGTCGACAGCGGCATCGTCTTCAGCGTCGACGATCATCACATCGGAGTGCGTGGGGATGCGGTCTACTAGGTGGGCTTGTGTGAGCACGACCAACGCGTTTGCGTCCTCTAGCATAAACGAGATTCTCGCCTGCGGATATTCGGGATCGATAGGCACGTAGGCGGATCCCGCCTTCAGGATGCCGTATAGAGAAGCCACCATGTCTACCGAGCGATCCATGAATACCGCGACGAGTGTATTTCGTCCTACCTGTCGCCGGCGTAAACATCGTGCGATACGGTTGGCTCGCTGGTTCAGATCTGCATAGGTGATCGTCTGCTGACCACAACACAAAGCCACCGAATCAGGCGAGGCGCTAACCTGAGCCTCAAACAGGTGGTGTAGGCATTTTCCGCCAGGATAATCCCGAGCCGTAGCATTCCACTCAAGTAGAACTTGGCGCCTCTCGACTTCACTAAGATTCTGTGCTGAGACCTGACCTTCATTTCCATTTGTGGAACTCATGTCAGCGAACCCCCAGACATAGGAACAAGACGGTGCTGGAGGCCGGAGCATCGGCGGTGCTTCGCTCAGGTTCGCTTTCCTTGCTCCGTACTTCCACTACAACTCTCGTGAGACGCCGAAGTACGGCGGTGTCTCCCGCCACGATCGAAGAGGTGCCCTTCGAAAAACTCAAACTACCCCCACCAATCGTAACCTTAGACCCAGCGTCGCCAACCAGGTTCCCTGCATTCCCCAGATACCACCTAGTTGTGGCCTACTGGCGGATGTCCGTTGTGCAGTCAAATCTTTGCCGATCGCGATCGGCCCATTCCTACATATTCCGCGCTCACCGTAGGAAAGGTTTTTCGCGAAGGTTACTGACGCATCCAGCGACAACGCGGAAAACCTTAGAAGCCAACGTGGAAGTACGGGGTTTACCCAATAAAAACTCATGATCTTTTCCAGACTATTCTATCGTTCACAACCGATATAACACGGTGGACGGTTTCATCGATCCACTTAGTCACATAAGTACTCATCAAACGGTAATTACATTTAACACGAGAGATACAATTAATACTCAAACCAGTTCGCATTATCAAGTAAAAAAGTATTATTTGTATTTTTAGTTGACAATATAGATGAAATAAAATGTCACTTTCGTAACACCTCCATCGCGAAATATCACATAACATTCAGGGAGAGAACAACTTTACTATGAAGAAAATTTGTAGAACGCCAAATATTGAGATCCTGATATATTCTTATTTTATCTATTTCGATAATCAAATCTGGCAACCGACTTTGATTGGAAAGCCAATCAGCGATTCCTACCTGTTCAGGAACATGGCTATGTCGTTCTGCGATTTCTCGCTGAGGACGTTGGAAAACAACTCGATCACGTGCTGGAACCTGTTTTACGGGTGTGCTCTGCAACCGAAAATCGGAATCTGAAGACGAATGGGTTACCCATCCATTCGGGCGAACTGAGCTACACGATTGCGATTGACAATCTGATCTACATCTTGTTCTTTAACACCACTGTGGTCTACACCGGTTTTGATCCTGTACAAGAATTTCCAAGCCAACAATGGCTCCGCATTGGACATGCCCAGCAACAGCATGCCCCTCGTCAAAGACCAACGTTGCATCGTTCGATTCGACAGCTTGGAACAATCGAAGCAACCAACCAGCTGTCTGGTAACCACCGATGTCGACCCGCCCAAACTGGCATGTGTCGAGCACCTGTTTGTTGTACTGTACTTACATCGTGAATATTCACAAAAAAGGGTTTGAGTTTGCGGAACGTGCTAACTCGAATTTTCCCAAGCAAAGGAGTAACCCATGGCCCACGTACCGATTGATGTCACGTTTCGCCACACCGACCCGACCAACTGGGTACGCGAACTGATCCAGGAACAAGCGGACAAGCTTCATCAACATGCCAACATCGTTCATCGCATCGAAGCCATACTCGACCTACCCCAGCACAGTGCAAGAAAAGGACAACATCACGAGGTTCACCTCGTACTCCATCTGGATGGGCTAAAAGAAATGGCCATTACTGAAGCTTGTAAAGATCATGAGTCCGACAACGTGCACACGGCTATTCTAGAAGCTTTTTCGGTAGCTGAGCGACGCCTCCGACGAGTGACCGAACGACGTCGTGAACGACGCCGCGTTTCGTCTCCGGAGAAAGGGTAGCGAGGAGTCCCTCCATGGTTCTCCTGGTGCCCATCGATCTGTCCGCAGATACCGACCGCATCCTGCATCAGGCAAGTGTTTTGGCTGAGCCGGTACAGGGCAAGATTGTCCTGATACACGTCGCAGAGCCAGAACCGGACTTCGTGGGCTACGACGTGGGGCCAGATGTCGTGCGCGACCAGGTGGCCCACGAAATGCGGCATGAGCATCAAGCCATCCAACAACACGCCGATAGGTTACGGGGACAAGGCATGGATGTGACTGCCCTGTTAGTACAGGGCCACATGGTGGAAACCATCCTCAAGGAGGTGGAGGAACGGAATGCCGACATGATTGTCATGGGCTCACATGGACACGGAGCGATGTACAGCCTGTTACTGGGATCGGTTAGTGAAGGCGTGGTCCGTCATGCTTCCTGTCCCGTTGTCCTGGTGCCGTCCCGGCCCAACTCCGTACGAATGAGATAGTGTAAGGGACGGCCTCTATCATATCCTCGAGCGATTAGGGAAATCCCCGCAATCCCGATCATCTTCATCCACTTCGGACGTATGGGGCCGTGTACCATTCACGCACTCGTCTTGCGTTCCGCCCGGCGGAAGGTCATCATCCGGAGGATGAATTCCAATCTAAAACTACAACCACCTTCCCATTGCGACCCAGCACATAAAGAAGTTTCGGGACAGGATCCTAACTTCACAACGAGGTCATGCTGTGAAAATGTCGAAAGATCGGTCCTATTTTTTTGACGAGGGCATTCGGTTCGAATGCACCGGGTGTGGACGTTGTTGCACTGGAGAGCCAGGCGGCATCATAGCGTTGTCCGAGGATGAAGTATCCGTCGTCGCCAAACACAAAAAAATGGAGGTTTCCACATTTCGGCAGGCCTTTGTACGTGAAGTGGACCATGGACTCAGCTTAAAAGAAAACGAAAATGGGGATTGTATTTTTCTTAAGGAAAACAAATGTTCAATTTATGCAGTACGCCCGACAAAATGCCGATCGTACCCCTTCTGGTTCGAGAATCTTCGCTCGCCCGAAGCATGGTCGGATGCTTGCCGGACCTGTGAAGGTATCGGGCAAGGCAAGAACTATGATAGGGAGTCTATCTTTGCGCTTCTGCACAAAGATCTAGACGGATCCACGAGCAGACCTTAGGGGACTCGATGAAGGCTCAGTGATAGGGCACCGGTTCGAGCAGTAGGTTCATGATCAAAGGTACAAAAGCACAGACAGACGAGCAGCGACTGGTTCAGGCGATACAATCTGGAGACATGACGGCATGGGACGAGTTGTTAGATATCTACGATGATGTCATTGAGGGTGTTGTCGCATGGAAAAAGTGGCATTTCCCGCATGACACGCAGAAGGAAGTAGCCCAGGGCATACGTTCGGCTCTCTTAAAGTCGATACCAGCCTTTAAGGAAAACGCTTCTCTCCCCTACTACATCAAGACCATTTGCGTCCGTCGTTGTATCTCGGAGGTCCGACGGCAGGTTCGGGAACGCACTCTGTTTGTACCCACAGTTCGCAAACAGGACGATGGGAGCTGGCAAGAGATAGACTTTGCTGCTGACGCCATTGACGAACCGGTGAGGGCAGTGATTTTGGCAGAGCGTATTCAAGCCATTCGTCGTCTGCTCGATTCCATGAAGCCCATGTGCCGGACGATCATTCGACATTTTTTTATGGATCATCTTTCTTACAAAGAACTGGCCAAACATCATCAAGTCTCCATCAAGACCGTGGGTTCAAGATTGGCCAGATGCCTGCAGAAATTGCGTGTCATGACGAAAAAAGATCCAGAATTAGGGGAGGAATTCTCGGGTTGAGGCTACGTCACGGGGCGAGAGGAAAGGACTCTGATGGATGAGACAACAGATGAGCGAAGTTGGTCGTATGTACTAGGCGGCATGAACGACCAGGACCGTAAGGCGATGGAGCGTGCTATGCAGGACGACGAGGGGCTTCGAGAGAAGGTCCGTCAAGCGGAGGAAGCCAGACAATTGTATAGCACCTTGATTCCGTTGGTCGACACGGACGTTGATACGGATACGTTGGTCGATAAAATCGTCAAAGGGTGGGAGCAATCGGACAGTAGCGTTGATACCCCGCTCTCCACAGTCAAAGGTGGGCCTCTTAGGCGATCTACCTCGGTTGATTCCGTGCCGCCGGCGCAGCGATCCACTCCTTACGTGAGACGCACTCTTCTGGCAATGGCAGCATGCATGGTCATCCTTGTCGGCATACCGTCTTTGTTCGCACCTAACACCTTGGAATGGATGGAACCTCAGTTGGTGGTGTTGAAGCAGAAAGGGCCAAGCACTACTGATACAGGGGGTACTGCCTATGACAAGACCCCATCTAAGGCCAGATATACGAAAGAGACATTTGCTGTTCTCTCTTCTGAACTCCGTACGATCGTCAAGCAGGAATATGCCAGCCAACGTGCGGAATCGGTGTGGAGCAGGTGGGTTCGTTGGCATTCCGATTGGCGGCTACAAATCCAGATCCACGAACTTTATGACGGTATTCTTCAGGTAGAGGTTGCAGCATATGGAGAGGACCCCTTGTCACCCACGGAAACGTGGATGGAGTATGCGGAATCGGTGGACTCCTTCCGGTCGCATATCCAATCCTTTGGAACGAAAGTTGCGACAGAGCTAGCTCGGCTGAACGATGAAACCTAGGTAAAAAATGGCGAAGTGTTGTACAGAATGATCCGAGTGTTCTCGCGGGCTAAACGAATAAGTGAATGGTATGGTTCGTCCAGATTCGACAGTTGATCATGCACCCGGTTGGCGCGCCAACCAGTTGTTGGGATGTCTACTTCTTCTTACCATGGCGATGTCCGGCTGCGCCATTCGTCATCAGGGAGAAACGGAAGATCCGACTCAACTTCGTTATACGAATTGGTGGAATTATTATCGCCGAGGCGTACAGCTGCTTGAGCAGGGAAACGAACAGGCCGCAATAGAGGATTTTGAACGATGCCTGGGGCTTCGAGATGGGCCCAACTATGCTCTGGCAAAGGACCTTTGGCGTATTCGGACGTACGGAATGCATTTTCTCGAGGGCTATTTTCCTCATCGTGAACTCGGCATCACCCACTTCCGATTAGGGAATGAAAAAGAAGCTATTCCGTTGTTGGAGACCTCCATTCGTCAAACCCCATCAGGCAGAGCCAAGAACTACCTAAATCGTGCCAGGAAGTCGGTTCTTTCCGGAACACCAGTTCCGCCTCCTGTCGCGAAGTTTGACACGAGTAGCCGCGATATATGGACCCGAGAGCGATTCCGCATGATGAAGGGTGTCGCACAAGCCAACGGCTTCGTTAAAGACGTTCAAGTCAATCAGCAACAGCTGTTCATCGAATTGGCCGCAAAGGAGTTTGCATTTCACGAAACGATCGCACTCTCGTCCGGGACCAATTGGGTTCAGGTCACGGTGACGGATTTGCTGGGGCAACAGACACAGTCCAATCTGTTGTGGATCGCCGATTGGTCTCCTCCTCATCTCGAAGTCCATCGCATTCAGAAGCAAGGCCCAGGTTGGATTCTGGAAGGGGTCTGTCATGACGATCATCGACTTAAAGCAATCACGGTCGATGGCACACCGGTCTCTGGGAAGGTAACAAAAAAAGGAAAATCTACCGACATTCGATTGCGACTTCCTGTAGGCCATGAAGCGCGGTTTGAGGCGACAGACGCGGCCAACAATCGCCTCGCTTGCATCTTGAAATTCGAAGATTTTCACGCAGCCCCCCTCTTACAGCGACCGCAACAATACGTCATGGCACTGAGTGACGAAGTCCTGGACGCACCGAGCCAATCTACAGATGCTCAACCATCACATGCTGACAAGGACCGACTCCCGCCTCAACTAAGATTAGCTTGCCAAGCACGTGTGACGGTTTTTGATCATGAGTTCTATTTAGATGGAGAAGCTGAAGATCGAGGCGGACTGGCAAGCATCCGAATCAACGGTGAAGAGCATTTATCATCCACAGAAGGGCGCCATCCGATTCGAAAGTATTTCTCGCGACGCCTCTCCCTTGAACTCGATACAAATAATTTCGAAGTGGTTGCCACGGATCTGATCGGCAACGAAAGGGTAGAACGAATTCAGGTCTTACGAAGGACACCGGACTACATTCGAGATGAATATCGCCTGAGTGTGGGTCTTCCGCCCTTGTACGTCCTAGACGATGATTCCTTGGCAGGGACCGTTCGACATTACATCGAAAAGGAAATTCTCCGAGATCCCATCCGTTTCGCCCTCGTAGAGCGTGACGAAGGGTGGGACTACATTTTGCGTGAGCAGCGTCTGAATCTATCGGACCTTGCCCAGCGCCGAGCGGCTCTTCGGGTCCGAGAAATGCTTCCCGCCGAACTTCTCTTCGTTGGAACAGTAACAAGAGAAGATCAGGGGATTACCATTCGGATCAAGGTACTCGAATGTGAACAAGGCCGACTGCTCGCATCAGACGATATTTATACCGAGAACATATCCGAGGAGATTGCTTACCAAGCGGCTGGCCTGGTGATGAAAATCGAACAACGATTCCCGATCCTCGAAGGCCGTATTACCAAACGATCGGCAAAACGTGCAACCCTTGATCTCGGCGAACACCATGGTGCGTGGCCCGGAGCTAGGTTTCTCGTGTTAGAACACCAAACTTCCGGCTCCATCGGCGGCTACAAAAAAATCCGATCCATCGGAGGCATTCCCATAGAGCTTCGGCTATCGCGCGCAACACACTCGACCGGTATCGCCCACATCGTTCCCAGTTCGGCCCAGAAAATCATTCAGGAAGGCGATTATGTGTATTCACGGTAACAAACAACCCAACGATGGGTTTCAAACAAGATTCCGACGGTGTTCCGCAGTGGTCGCCTCTCTCGTCCTGTGCTCGATCTCCGTAGACGCCGTCGAGCCACAGAGTCAGGGCTGGTTTAAAGGCCCGGAACTGACCTGGAGTCCTGATGCACAAGCACCCAATGTTCGGCCTACGTTTCACGCGCTGGTGGTCGGCATCAACGAGTATAGGTCTTTTTCGAATGGCTCCGGCTGGGAACCCCTGTTGACGTCACGACCCGACGCTGAAGCGGTGGCTAGGTTGTTGGAACAGAAATACGGTTTTGAGGTCAAGACGCTTCTTGACGAGGACGCAACTCGTAGCAACATCATGAAGGCCTTTGACAAGATCATCCACCTGACACTGGACGATGCCATGCTGATCTACTTTTCCGGACATGGCTACTACGACGAAAACCTGGGTGAGGGTTTCTGGATTCCTCAAGATGCTCGCCGTGAGGACGACGGACGGGCGACGACGGACGAGTGGCTCTGGAATTCGACCCTCACAAAGATTGTGGGTGCATCGCAAGCCAGACATGTTTTGGTTGTAGCGGATTCGTGTTATGGCGGCTCGCTGTTTCGAGGTTCTGAGAACGTTATCGATCGGCACCGTTTCCAATGGTATCGCCGAGCAAATGCTCGTCCGTCCCGATATCTCCTAACAAGTGGTAATCTGGAACCAGTACTGGACACGGGAGCTCGGCACAGCATTTTTGCACAACAGCTCTTGAACTACTTGGGGTATCCGGAACAGGACGTGTTTTCTGCATCGGACGTGGGAAAGGCATTGCGCATGACGGTCAGCGCGCTTACCGGTCAGATGGTTCGCATGGGGCCCATGAAGGTATCGTCGCACGCGGGTGGAGAGTTCGTGTTTATGCGAAACGGGGCCGAGCTCCTGTTGAATGCAGCGAAGCAGCCTGAGTTAGACAGGACGACAGAAAGCACTCTCGAATCGTTCTCTGATGAACAAGTATCTTCGAACAGCCTTCGCACAAATCAGGAAATTCTGCAGGATGCCGTCCTACTGAAACGTCGTGGCGCAGCCGACTCTGCCGACACGATCGTCACCCGTTTACAATCCGAACATGAGGGGACGAATGGCCTGCTAAAAATCGTTTCCAGCTACCTCCAACAAAAAAAGGGAAACCGTCAGTATGACCAATTGCAGACCTTGATCGATCGCCTTGAGGTCAACAAACATACCTTGGCACAGCCTGATTGGCTGGACCCGTCGTTCGCTCGACCACGCATACTCGTATGTACGGGTCCGGTCAGTACAAGCCATCACTCAGACGACACATCGCTTGCCATGCTCTACCGGATCTGTCTTGTTGACGCGCTGCGACAACATCCGGGCACTCGTATTGTGGACCGTGAGGTATTTGAAGACGTCATCCGAGAAATGAATATCGGGACGTCTGTTCTGTCCGATCAGAAAGCGAGTCTTGCCGTGGGAAAGCTATTGCCCGCGAGTCTTATTTTGTTTGGCCAACTACTATCCTCTGAGCAAGGCGAGAGGCTTTATCTTCGTTTGGTGGATACAGAAACGACCCAGGTGGTCGATACGATTTTGACCGACGCAGAAAAAGGGAAGCCGATTGTAGATGTATGTCGGGAAGCTGCCCAAAAAATTGCAGAAAAGGCTAAAGAGTTCCGGCCCCTTACCGTGCGTGTAGAAGAGGAGCAGACAAAGCTTCTTCGTGCCGGGGTTGGGGGCTTCCACGGCGCTCGAAAAGGGATGAATTTCACTCTCGTGGAACGATTCGTTCGTGACCCTCGTCAGCCACTAGAATACGACGAACAAGAAGTAGGTACGGCAGAACTTGATCAGTTAGGCGAGTGGACCAGCACATTTCAGCCAGCGTGGCATGGCCCACGCAAGGCACAGAATCAGGCAGCACTTTGGATTCGAGAGTAATGGGGTCGAACCGTTAGCAGATGAGACGGGTACATGCAAAAAGGAATAGACCAACGAAGTAGGGCAAGCCGGGTCACATGGTTCTGTGTGGTCCTACTTCTTTTCATTGGAGAGCGGAGTGTCGGTCAGTGCTTTACGGAGACGCTTGGTCCATTGGGTGAACGAGAATTATGTCTAAGCCAATCTGGCCCGACGGGAGACCTCATTGCGCCTGAAGCACCCGCAATAACTCCATTCAGACCGCCTTCGATTTTCTCCGCACCCTTGCCCAGCGGATCGGGCGCTAGAGCCTTGGGCTTAGCCGGTGCATTTACCGCGGTGGCCGATGACGCCACGGCAGCGTCCTGGAATCCTGCAGGATTGATACAACTCGAAAGACCGGAGGCATCCGTGGCATTCCGATATGCACGGGAAAAAGACGAACATCATGTGACCGATCCGTCGATTCAAGTTGGGGACGATCGATTCGACAACGTTAACCTGAATTATTTCAGCCTCGTGTATCCCCTCCCCCAGAGCGTCTTCAACCGGAATCTCGTCGTCTCCTTGAATTACCAGGAGGCTTATGATTTTACCCAGCAGTTCACTGCAAATTTTCGGGACCATGCGGAACGCCAGATGAACACACGCGCCTCTGACAGGTTCTCGGACGTCACCGTAGAGCAAATCAGCGACGGGCTCACGCCTCCACGGGTGGAGGTCGACCTGACCATCCGTTCGCTGACAGATGTGATCACCGACCTCAATCAACGAATTATCAACGATCTAGACGCATCAGTAGAGTTTGACCAGACAGGCACTATAGATGCGATAACACCCGCCGTGGCGATGGAGATCACCCGCAAACTTTTCTTTGGAGTCAGTCTGAACGTCTACCAGGATAGCCCTCTCTTTGGGCACGACATTCATACGGATACCCGTGCTAACTATATCGGCACATCATCCAGCGACGTAGCAAGTCGAACGGAACGCACGATCAGCGGATCCTTTGTAACCGACGGAGTCCTGCATCTACCCACCGGAGGAGGTAGAATTTTCGATATAGAGTTTCAAGATTCCGGTGAGCTCGATCCCCTTATGGAATCATCCAACTCGAATAGGACAGATCAATTAGTCGTAGATGGGCTATTCGAAGAGTCAAGTACGTTCGATGACCTCTATGGTGTGAACGCGACGTTCGGCATCCTTTGGACCCCAACGCGCCATCTTACGCTAGGTGCGACGATCGATCTTCCCTGGACGGCGGAGGCCAGACAGAGAAAGTCGGTCCGACAAGAGATCACCACGTTGAATGCGTCACGGACCAAAGTGCTCGACGAGTCAACAACCCTCACGACAGAAACCAAGGACATCGAATTCGAATTTCCACTTTTTTGGAGCATCGGCGCGTTGTGGCGGTGGACCTCCCAATTTTATACATCCCTCGATGTAAGCCAGACCTTGTGGTCGGACTTTTCCTTTAAGGCCGAGGGGGAAGAACGCATCAATCCCCTGGATGGCTCGCTACACAGTGAGCACCCGCTCGACGATACGTGGTCGGTTAGTCTCGGAACAGAAGTTCTTCTCGTTGGCAAGACGACCGAGATCCCACTACGCGCCGGTGTGGCGTGGGAACAGCGACCTGCGCTTAAGGAGCCGGACGATTACTATCTATTTACCGCAGGTTCGGGCATTGCATTTGGAAAAGATCCAGGAAGAACGATCATCGATTGCGCGTATGTGCTGACTCATGCCAACGATGTGAATGGTGTCATCCCAGAACAAGCGGACCTAACGTCAAACGTGATCGAACACCAGGTTATTCTTTCGTTCATTCAACATTTCTAAAAAAATCCGACACAACAACCCAACAGGAGGACCGTCTCCGTGAAGACAAGAGAAACAAGATCAATGATGATTGGCATTTCCATTCTCTTGGCGAAGTCAATACACTCCACAGGCGCAAGTCTTGAACCAGACCATGTCGGTTATCATGATGCTTGCACAATTTATGCACAGGAAACAGCGGTCTTGCATGGCGAAACACCTTACTCGAACTTCACGTACACGGCCAGCCGTTCACCTGAGTCTTCGGCTTTAAGTTTTATATCTGTACATGCCACAGAGATTCTAATGCAGACCGTGCCTATCGGCGCAATCGCCAGAATTCGTAATTCTGACCTTGACCTGGATCAGTCAAAGGATGATTTTTCACCGGAGTCCAGAGGTGTTGTTTTTACAAGTCTTCCAGGCGAGCAACACGATGTTTACCTGGTTGGTGTAACGACCTCGAACGAAGGTTATAAACCTCTGGAGGATAACGACCTGGCCGGAGAAACCGCCAACCCGGACAACACCAGTTATGGCAATCCCAGACGGATCACCGGTGTGGACTCTACGAGAATCAGTTTCCTCTTTGTGGACACCTACACCATAACCGGTCGCGTTCAAGACAAGTGGACTGGCCAGAACATAGAATATGCCAAGTTTGTCTTCAAGGCCACATCCGGAAATATTCTGGACGAGGAAGTCCGAAAATATCCCCATACTGCCGCGTGGGGGGACGATTGGGAAAGTCAGAGTGACGGAGAGTTTCCTGACCAGATGTATCTACCACGCGTCAACTACATCCTAACCATCACAAACGCCAATTACCATGACTATATTACCGACACTATCATGCCTACCGCGACAGGTCAGACGAATAACCTAGGCACACTTTCCATGACGCCTGTAGATAACAATAGCAACGGTATCGCGGACCAATGGGAGGAAGCCCATGGTATTCTGGCATCGAACATCGTTGGAACAGAAGATTTAGACGGAGACGGTGCTTCCAATCTCGACGAGTATCTGGCCGATACGGATCCGAACGATCCGACAAGTAGATTTTCCGTGGTAGATACGGCGATGACCCTCAATGGGTTTAAGCTGTTTTGGGAGCCGCTTGCTCAGGGAAGAAACTACACAATACAGCGAGCAGATTCTATAGCAGGCGTTCCTTTTTGGAGCACTGTGGCTGGGCCAGGCGCTTCTACGTCCTTTTTAGATGGTTGGACCGACACGAATAGTCTAGACCGCACGAAGAGTAGGTATCGAGTCAGATTGACTGTGCCATAGATCGAACTGTTGCGAAATGGTTTTCTCAGAAAGGAACTAAAACCGTCTTGCAGATTGATTTCGGGAAGGTGCTCACAAAGAATGGACTGGTATGGTCCATGGAACCGTTATCACAACTGTCTTCGAGGCTCTGCGGCTTCGCGCGAAGACAAACATCGGTTCACATGCGTCGACTGCGTCAACAACTACGCATGCTGCCGACCAGGGAACAATCCTTTCAACATTCCTTAACACGTCGTCTCAACATTCAGAAGTTGATCTTCCATCAGCCTTTTTAGTTGTATCCACAGCGGACCTAGCAACAAGTCAATCGTGATGAGCTGAGCTGCACAGACTTTCGTATTGGAATCAGCTCAAGCTTCTTGACCCCAATCGGAATAAATGAGTCAAACGGCGGCGGCGGGTTCACAAAAAGCAGGATCAACTTAAGCACTTGAATCAATTCGTCAATGGTGATGACGAGAACCGTTGACCGGGGGGCGTAATGACAAACCGCGTGATGCACTCGGCTAGGACGACTTAGGATCTATTTGGAGCAGTCTGGCCAATGGCTAAGCGCCTTGATGGGGTCTTCCAACTGTTTCGCGTTTCCAATGCCAAGGTGCTCCTGCCAGAGCTTGAGTCGAAGCTCTTTGGCAAACTTGCATACCGTCACTCTGCTGCCGTCCATGGTTCCAGGAACTGTAGCGTCATCCACAACTCCCAAGTGCAGTTGGCTGTCTGTGGCAAAATTTCTCCTATTGATGTTCGCACTTCCAACAGCTGCATAGCAGTCATCGGTGATCATGAGCTTGGCATGCACATAGATCGGCCTTTTTGTCGACCGTTGTTCAAGGTGAAAGACGAACACCTGACCGGTCGACCGACCGCAAATGGTTCGGATAGCTTCGTCCCACATTTCAACGTGGACGGTGCTCAGTGGAGGTGGAACATCAAAATTGCGGGCGAGTACGAACACGACTTTAAGCTCTTTATTTCTACGGATCGCATTTCGGAGGCTATTGACGACACCGCACGGCCATAAGTACTGACCTTCGATGTAAATGTAATGCTCGGCCCGAGCAATGGCCCGCTCATAGGACAGTCTCGGAGTCTGCTCTCCACGCGGAGGGAATGGGTAGACTCCACGACAAACGAGTGTTCGAAGAAGTTCAGAACTCCTTACCTCGGCAGATGATTTTGGAGCTTGTCGAAGGCTGATTATCCGCTACTAGTAGCCGTGCTATTCTATGGTTTTCATCGACGAGTGATAAGAATCGCATGTGGAAAATGGAAGTGACACCCTTACTTAACATCTATAACCCGTAGTTTTGTTAGAAGAGTGCGACTCCATTTTTCGAAGTCGGATTCATGCTCACACCCGTGTGATAAAGTGTAGTCCACTATCGGGCATGCGGGGCGGCCCTATCTGTTTCACGCATTCTGTGTCTTAGGGCGACCCCATACGTCTGATTTGTTTTTTTAACGCGTATCCCTCTCCTGTTCAGAAGAATAAGCATATTCTACGCAGAGGCCTCAGTCGTGGCCGTGTCAAAAGTGTTTGATCACCGATACAAAGAGCTGATGCTGGACTGTGTCGGTCGATAAGCCGTCTTGCTCAGGAACAACGGTCTGGACATCGTCCGCACGCAGAAAGCTGTACGCAATATCGACAATGAGTCTCCCAGGATCCTTGCCAAGAGCCATCCCGGATCCACAACTAAAACCGTAATAGTCGTCTGAGTCTCCAAGGGCAGGGCGTTGCTCCCAGACCAAACCGAATCGCAAAGGAAGTTCGAGTTTCCGATTGTCCCATTGGAAGAGATACTCCGTCCCCAGACGAGCGGACCATGTATCCTCAATCGTGTTCTGACCATGCGGCGTTCCGTCCAAGGGATTGATCTTTCCCTCGCCTTTGACATCATATGCAAAGGACGACCAATCTACATAACGAACATCCAGACTGGTATAGAGGTTCCAGTTCCACGCAATGAGGGCGCCTACCGTAGCAAAAAAGGGAAATTCGAAGGCAACCTCATTTCGCTCTACCTCCGTCTCTTCGGACACCCCGAGTACTTTCGTCTTCGATCCATTGAAGGTCGTGCTAGAGGTCGTAACCGTTCTGGTCTGATCCGAGTCCGCCGACCAGGGAAGGTCTACGGAAACACCCAATGTAAGAAATTTGTTGGCCACGAACCGCGCACCCAGTGTTGCGTTCAACCCATGGACATTGTCAAATTCGTTTTCTTCGACAAACTCACCCTCCACGATCCTCACATCGCTGGACTGTGTCACCTGCTCCTCGACAACTTCATCGAGAACCCCCTCCGTCTGATCCACACCCAGTACTTGGTCATCAAATAGAGATGTTTTCGTGGCCGCAAAAGAACCGCTTGTTGCTCTTCTGTTGGTTACGTGGGAACTGTTTTTGGATGTAGCGGTAAACGTGGAACGCGTTCTTGAACGAATGCCACCGCCATCCAACGTGCTATCCTGATACAGATTGATGGCAACACCTATAGCAAATCGAGCGTTCAACTCTTTGGCTGCAGCAAGGCTAAACCCATCAATGATGCCTTCTTGTTTAAAACGAAGATCAGCCGTCACGTCTGTATCGATTCGCTGTTCAAGCCGGCTACTCGAACGTGTCTCGATTTCACTCACAATTTCAAGTTCGGTGCGCAGGGCTGAGTCTGGCGAAAAAATGAACCGATCGATCTGCTGTTCGGCGAACACTCGATCGGAGGATTGGGTGATTCGCTCTTGCCCTCGATCCATAAAACGGGCACTAAACGAACTCTCGAAATCGTAAGCTTCTTGATAGTTTACCGAAAATACAATGTTTCGTTCAAACGGTTCCAACTGAAAGGGAATGGACGCCGAAAGATAATTCAAACCGTAACTATCATAGTCATCTTCGTCCACCAAGAAGCTATCAGAGTTGGACGTATGCTTATTCTCCACACGTGTACCACGGTAGACCGCGGATATTTCCGGACGTTCTAACTGAATCAGTCCCGCGGGATTCCAAGAGGCTGCTGTAGCATCATCAGCGATACCGGTAAACGCCCCAGCAAAACCCAGCGCTCTGGCCCCCGAACCGACAGGTAACGGCGCAGAAAAGATGGACGGCGGACGAAATGGGCGGGGCTCAGGTATAGGCGCCGGAGTCAATGATACATCTGGGGCAGTCGGCTGGATGAGAAGCGGAATGGTCCCCGACGGGGTACTTACGTTGAATAAAATGGCCCCACTCTCTTTGCTTGGGGTAATGGCCACCTCGGGAACGCCGTTTCCGGACGCAAAGGTTTTGTGGATGAACGGACGGTCGGTGTCAGATCCGCGTAATTCATCAAGCACAACATTCGTCGGACATTCCTCGCCGAGAGCTTCCAACGTTTTACAGTGGTCATCGGACAACTGTGCGAAACCATGCGAGAGGGTGAGATTCAGAACGGATGCGAACCAACCGAACCATTTAACGCTGCGCCTCGCGAGGCCTATTGGACGCATGGTGTTCATAGGCGAATGGAGTGCAGTGCAGATCCGCCCCGGATTGTCGATACTAACGCGGTAACAATTCACTTGAACGGTCATGGTTCACGGTCCGTTGTTGGCTCTCGCGATTCCTTTGATGTCGATCCTGTACATCCCATTGGATTCGTTCATGGAATCCGGGTCCGTCCATGACATGGTCGCCATGTTCTGGATATTCGTCACCTCATGGACGTGGGTCCAACTTGCCTCCCCCTGCAAATCGGTATTCTTGTAAATATCATATATCCGATGGGGTGCCGTATCCCAGCGGATGGTAAATGCTCCTGGAGCTTCCTCGGGCTGCTTCTCGATTCGGAAGACTTGATTCGAATCAAAGGGATCCGTGTCAGCGAAGTACTCCTGAAAATTACTCAGACCATCTTGATCGCTGTCCGTACTGTTAGGCAGACCAAAATCGTTGGTCGTAAATCCGTGTTTGTCTTCCCAGGGATTGGGAATCGAGTTCGTGTTTCCCTGGTTATCCTCAAACTTCGATTCCATCCAAAGAGTACCCAGATCCGTTACTTCTCCCGCAGAAGCCGCTATGAATGTCATCGTCTCTGGGACTCCGTTGTAGCCCAGCTTCAACAACCTGTGGGTGATATAGACCCTATCGGGAATGATCCGAAAATTGGTGTCGAAGGTTCCATCGGGCCGGCTCATCATGAACTCTCCGTAAGGCATCCCCCAGGGGAAAACCAAAAAGTGCTTATCGTCATCGCGCTTCAACCACAAGATGGCTTGTTCTACCGATTCACCGGTTATCGCATCTCGTACATGCGCATCGACGTAGGCCACCGGGATGAACCCGAACTGGAGTTCGGAAAAACTCTGTGATGCTTGGAAATCGTTATATATAACGCTCCCAAAGTCGTGTTCCCCCACCTGCCTCGGGTTCCCATAATCAGAGGTCGGATTCGACACCACGTTGTTACTCGCGGACGCGTCGAACAACTGGACGTAACTGGGGCCATGACTGCCAGGCTGATCTGCGGTCACTGTCACGGTATAGCTGTTCTTGTGGAGATTTGTGAATGTCACAGTGCCGTTGCTATCGGTCCTACCCGACACCGTGGCACTTCCTGTCACGTTCACCGATGCACCACTCAACGGCGTTTTGGCTAGGACATCCCAGACATGTACCGTGATTCCTGGAAAACCAGCAGGAACATATATCGTGAGCAAATAAGAACCCGGTTCAAACGCAATGTCTGGGGCCTGACACACCTTCACGTAGTAGAACCCGGTACTGGGAAAGTCCAACCCGGTGAGTTCCCCCTCGTCACGACCAAACTCATCCACGGTGTACGTGTCAATCAACACCAGCTGTGCGGATGGGTCGTTAAACGGAGACGTTTCCTCTCGATAAATCTCGATCGCTGTATCGATTGTCGGATTCGTGCCGAGATGAACCGTCTCAATATCATAGATCAAATTACTCACCGCAAAAAACTTTACCCAATCACAATCATTGGACTCGTGCAACGTGTGAATCTGAATCAGAGGAAGATCGCTGTAGGTTGCATTCGTGAAGGCATTGTCCACTTCGAATACGTCCTGGGTATGATTAAGAATCAGTTCGTAGTTATTCGTGTCTGTCTTGATAATCTGCGTCTGTACCCCAACTGAACTATTGCTCAGCTTGTCCGTGGCATAAAACGTTAATGTATAGATCCCCGGCGTCGCAAAATCGTCATAGTTCTTCTCCCACCGAACGGTTTCCGGGACGTTCGTCAGAAACAAGCAGGTGCTGACTGCTCCAATAAAATTGGTCGGCGAGGTGATCTCTACCCGTACATTCGTGATGCCGTC
>JAVJHY010159016.1:11165-22380 GCA_035593235.1 Phascolosoma agassizii
CGTTGAACGGCCCTGGGAGTTTAGGGTCTGGGGCGTGCGAATTGCCGGTGAAGACGAAGACCCGGCCAGGCATTTTACTCTGCACGAAGTCGGCATCATGACCCGTGAGCAATTTCTCGACAGCGTCCGGGCAAAATTGCAAGGCGCCGATACCTACAAGAAGCAGGCATTTATTTTCGTGCATGGTTACAATGTTGCCTTTGATGCCGCACTCTACCGAACCGCGCAAATTGTCTATGACCTTCGGTTTGACGGCGTACCATTTGTCTATAGCTGGCCGTCGGCGGGTGATTATTCTAGCTATGAGTACGATCAGCAAAGTACGCGTCAGGCACGGCCCTACCTGACCGAATTCCTGAAACTGGTTATTGAGAACTCAGGTGCCGAGCAGGTTCATCTCGTTGCCCACAGTATGGGCAATGATGCCTTGCTCGAGGCCGTACGCGAACTCAGCTTTACCGAACAACCCGAGTTCATGTCCAAGATCAATCAGATCATCCTGGCGGCTCCCGACGTCGACCGCAATGTCTTCGAGACGCTCGCCAAGAAAATCATCAGCGTCGCTCGCGGCGTGACGCTTTACGCTTCTGCCAATGACAAGGCCCTAATTGCATCACGAACCTATGCAGGTGGCGTCCCGCGTGCCGGCGATGTGCTGGAGGATGGTCCGTTGATCATTGACGGCATGGATTCAATCGATGTCAGCAACACAAGTACGGATTTTTTCGGACTCAATCACAATTCCTATGCCGAAGCGACCGACATATTGGAGGATATTAGCAAGCTGATGAAGCTCGGCGTTCGCCCGCCAGATGCACGGTTGGCAAAACTCCGCCCGGTTGAATCGCCCAATGGAACCTATTGGCGCTATCTGACACTCGATAATGTTCCCAACTAATGCTGTTCACCAGGGGCAAGCATCCCACATTGCGATTGCTCCATTTATGAAACGCCCAATGCCGCTGTTTGGCAACTGCCCGCCATCACTCCCATTTACAGCGGCGGCATAGAACCGCCCGTCCGCTCGAGACCCCTGACCAGGAGCGCAAAGGGCACTGATCCCATGAGCACGCCAAACTGTGTGTGAGATTTACCACTGCAACAAACAGGCGCTTACCCTAAAAAGCACTCAATAAAATTCCAAAGCTCTTCGAAATCAGTGGCTCGAATCATCAAATTCCAACAGCATGAACCCGTACCACATCATATTAGTATGCCGTTGTTCTGGGGCTAAATGAGAGTCCGTCCAACGAATAGGAATCGGGGCTGCAATCATGGATCACCACCAAAGCAACGGGCGCGTTTTCGACGCCAGGCCCGATCGTATAGATTTCCGTGACCGGATATACCGGCCACCCCTGGTCTCACTGCCCGGCAGCTTCCCGCTAAACAAACAGATCGCCGCCTACCTGCCAAAGTATCATCAGACGTCAAAAATTCTTGACCAAAAAAATGAAGGTGCCTGTACAGGCTTCGGTTTGGCTGCCGTGATCAACTACATATCCTGGGATCGTTGGATGCGAAGCCACAATGGCGTTGCCGACACCACGGATAAACCCAACCATGTCAGCCCATGGATGCTGTATGACAATGCGCGCATTTACGATGAATGGGAGGGGGAAGATTATTCCGGATCCAGTTGCCGCGGCGCCATGAAAGGCTGGCACAAGCACGGTGTGTGCCGCGACGAACTTTGGCAGCGCCGGACCCGTGGCAATAACCGGCCAAACCCCGATTGGAGCACCGATGCCTCGCTTCGCCCGCTTGGGGCCTATTACCGCATAGAATCTGATTCCATCGCGGACATGCAATCGGCAATCCACGAGGTGCGCGCCATCTATTGTTCCGCCCGCGTTCATGATGGCTGGTTTTTGAACGAGCGGCATAGCGAGGCACAAATTGGCGAACTGGTTGTCCCCATTATTGCAATGGAAAGCGAAATAACCGGCGGCCATGCGTTCGCACTTGTCGGATACACGCCAGATGGTTTCATTGTGCAAAACTCGTGGGGAGCCAAATGGGGTATGAACGGTTTCGCCCTCCTCACCTACGAGGACTGGGCACGCAATGGCGACGATGCCTGGGTCGCAGCCATGGCGGCACCGACCCGCATTGCAGGCAATGTTACCGTCCCGGCAAGCCGGTCAAGAAAGCCGATGCAGTTTACAACATCGGCATCTGCGCCGTCGCCTGCAGAAGCGTCAGGCATAACGCCGTGGACGCACACCGCTGCGCTCGAACATGCTGTGGTAATGGGCAATGACGGCAAGCTGTTGCGGCGTCTGATCGACACCGAACATGCGGCCGACAATCTACACAAGGTCGTTGTCGAGCTGCCATCACAGGCCATTGCGGCCGGAACCAAGCACGTTGTCCTATTTGCCCATGGTGGCTTGAACAGTGAAGGCGCCGCCATTGAGCGGACGATGAAAATGGGGCCATGGTTCGAAGCCAACGGCATTTATCCAATCTTTATCGTCTGGCGAACTTCACTGCTTGAATCAATCGGGCAGATCGGTCAAGACATTGTTGACCCGTTCCTCAAACAGCGTGAAGAGTTACGCGCACGCGGCCTTGGCGACATTTTTGACCGTATTCAGGAGAGAATTCAGAACCAGTTCGACAAAGCTTTCGAAGCCGTGGCGGAAAAAGTCATCGGTAAAGCCGTTTGGTCGCAGATGAAGCAGAATGCCAGGGCTGCAGCCAATGGCAGCGGTGGCAGTCGCCAGATCGTTTTAGCGCTCCGGGAGTTACGCCAGGCTCATCCCAATATATCCATCCATGTCTTGGGGCATTCGGCGGGAGCAATCCTGCTTGGTCACATGCTTGATGATCTCGATGCCAATTCCGCCATCAAGACCGCGGGGCTTTATGCCCCGGCTTGTTCAATGGAATTTGCCGTCAAACATTATGGCCGTGCGCTGAAGTCACGTGTGTTGCACGGCAGCAATTTTCATATTGATAACCTCTCGATAAAAAATGAGCGCGATGACAGCGTCGGGCCTTATGGCAAATCTCTGCTATTTCTTGTTAGCCGTGCATTGGAGGACCCCCGAAAAATGCCGTTGCTCGGGCTGACCCAGTGCTGGAATCCGGCCTCTGACAATCTCAACGATCTAAAGGACGCCCTTGCGACAGATTTTGCGGCATCCCACATCAAGGATATCCGAGATTGGAACCGGCTTGTCCTAAAACATAAAATCCAGCTCAATATTCTCGCCGACCGCGAGGTTGTGACCAGGACGTCAAATCACGGTGTCGAACAGATCGCCAGTGAGCACAGCTGCTTTGACAACAGCCTTGCAATTTTGAACGCCAGCGTCTCACGCATCCTTGGCACGGCCAGCCCACACGTCGAGATTACAGACCTGACTGGTTTTTGAACCTTCTGATCCAATTTCAATGCTTCTGTTTGAATAGCTGATCGAGGCGCGGTCAAAATACAACCAGGTTGTTTTTTTCGGCTTTATTTTCCGGCTCAACATGGATCGTAATTACGGCACCTGTCAGATCATCCTTGAGGGCCGCTTCAATCTGATCGCAGATATCATGTGCAGCAGAGACCGTCATATTGCTCTCGACGACCAGATGAAATTCGATGAACGTGGCCCGCCCCGCGCGGCGCATCCGAAGATCGTGGACTTGCAGTGCGCCACTAGCGTGACGTGATATGAGTTTGCGAATTTGTTCTGCTATAATTGCCGACGGCGCTTCGTCCATTAGCCCGCCGACGGAATCTTTTACAAGCTTCCAGCCCGACCACAGAATATTTATGGCGACCAAAGTCGCCATCGCTGGATCGAGCACCCACCAGCCTGTGGCCATAGCCAATAGGATACCAGCGATCACCCCAAGCGACGAAAATACGTCCGCTAACAGGTGCTGCCCGTCGGCAACAAGTGCCGGTGACCGTAATTGGCGCCCTTGACGAATGAGCACCCAGCACCAGGCGCCGTTTATTGCACCTGCCAGGCCATTGATCACCAATCCTGCAATCGGTGCATCGATCTGTCGTGGATTGAGAATGCCTAGATAAGCCTCATGGAAAATCGACAATGCGGCGAGGACAATCAAAACCCCTTCCAGAACTGCCGATAAATACTCCGCTTTGTGATGACCGTAATTGTGGTTCTCATCCGCCGGCATCGCGCTCAGGCGGACCGCGATCAGAACCACACAGGCCGCCACCACATTGATGATACTTTCCAGCGCGTCGGAATAAAGCG
The DNA here is from genome assembly GCA_035593235.1 of Phascolosoma agassizii. Lineage (NCBI taxonomy): Eukaryota > Metazoa > Annelida > Sipuncula > Phascolosomatiformes > Phascolosomatidae > Phascolosoma > Phascolosoma agassizii. The sequence goes on from JAVJHY010159016.1 coordinate 15,392, forward strand.
CAATGCTGCCGGTGATGCGGTAGGCGGTGTATTTGAGCGCCAGCACCACCAACCCGACGACGATGCTACCGAGAGCTAATTTGGAGATTCGATCCATGACCAACACCGATAGCGGTCATAGCGCGCCGCCGTCAACGGTCACGCCTGTTATGGCGAAATGGTGCGCACCGAGACGGTGTCAACCGTGCACGATCAATGCCGTTAGATACATAACGCCAAGCCCGCTGACGAACCCAGAAAGAGCGGCATTGGAAACCCAACCTGATTGCGTGCCCTCCCGGCTCCGCAGCAGCAAACCGGCAACTTCGATGATCACTTGCAATATGGCGCCGGCTCCCAAACCGAACGCGATCGCTGTCCAAAATGGCGAAACCGCAAAAGCCCCCAAGATCGTGCCGGGGATCGCCGGCCCGCCTGCGATCACGGCCAGAGCGATGAGAAGTTTCAGTGAAAAAGCATCTTTACGCAGCGGTGCCGAAATCGCGATACCCTCGGTGACATTGTGCAGGAAAAACCCGAGCACCAGGAACGAGGCCACAGCCACTTGGCCAACCGCGACCGAGGCGCCGATCGCCAGGCCTTCGCCAAGATTATGGATGCCAATCCCGATGGCGATGAACAGAGCAAGTGCCACACCCTCGGGCGGCCGACCACCTCGCCGTCCAACCGCCAGCAATAACAGGCAGGTGGCGACAGCAACGATCCAAATGGCAATATCGGCATTTAAGCCTTTGGAGGCTTTTTGTGCCGCCTCAAGGCCTTCGCCCATGGTATCGACCAACAAATAGCCCAACAGACCGACCGTCAACGCCATGGCAAACTGGCGGCCTGGCTCTCCAAAACTCATCAGTGCCGGATAAAAAGCATAACCGATCAGGATCGGGACAAATCCGACAAATAGGCCGATCAGTGCCAGCTTTACAATGTCACCCAACGACGTGCCGGGTGTTGTCTTCGCAATATCAATGGTGTGGTTGAACGTCGTGCCACTCGACGTCACAAACACCAAGTGGTGGGTATCTCCGGCGACCCAGGGATAAGGCACATCAATTTGTGATTTTCCCAGATAGGGGATCGGTGTGGCTGGTGTTTTGGTGAACGCCCAATAGGCACCATCGACCTGGACCTGGGCAATGGTCATTGGTTCGGACCCGGCCGCCCGCACTGTGACATATATGCCGCCAGCGTCGAGGCGGACGCGCTCAATGGTCAATGCTTCGGCCGGCGGCGTGCCTTTGGTTAGATCATCGAACGGGCGAAGCATCACAAATGCAGCCGCAAGTCCGGCGATCAGCAGCAAGGGAATGATGAGTGTCGCACGTGCCAGCATCGTCAAACCACCTCGAACAAGGCCATCCAACCGAGTTCGGCAAACTCGGCTTGATGGGCGTGGAACATGTAGCGGCCTGGTTCGTGGTCCGCGAAACTAAATTCGATTATGCCGCGCTGTGCCTGGCATTGCATGATTGTGTCGACAGTTCGCAGTGTTGGTTCCAGCGTCGTGCCGTGGTCGTAATAGTCGAAGAAATTTGCGTGCAGGTGAAACGAGTTGATCGGATCAAACTCCGTGACATTGACCAGATAAACTCGCACCGGCCTCTGACGATCGATCTTGATTGGGTGCTGCTGGTAGGCAAACGCAATAGAATTCACGGCATAAAATTCATTCTCTTCATCGAAATTGGTATCAAAGCCGTTCATCACCATGACGAACTCCTGCCAGGCAGCGTTTTCAGGCGAACCAAGCAAACGGCTCTTGGCGACCCCGGCTTGTTCGCTATGACGGGCGGGGTCAGGATCGACAATGAATGCACCGTAAAGGCCCTTGTGCATGTGCCGTTTCAGCGGAAATGAATGGCAGTGATAGAGGTGGCAGCCAAATGGCTTGGCCTCAAACTCATAGGTAAAGCTATCGCCGGGCGAGACCTCCCCGGCACCTGGCACACCATCCATCGCAGCGGAATGAATACCGTGAAAATGGATCGAATGGCGGTGACTGCCGGCATTGGCAAATGTAATGCGGATCAAATCGCCTTCCATTGCACGCAGGGTCGGTCCGGGTACACGGCCATTGTAGGTCCAGGCGGGAAACGTAACGCCAGGTGCGATTTCAATCTCCCGGTCGATGGCGGTGATATTGAATTCACGCAATCGGCGCCCGTCTGCCTGAACCGACACGGTACCGGTGTCCCAGTCGGTCAGCATCGCGGTCGGATCGAAACCATTGCGATCATGGTCAACGCTGCCAAGGACACCATTTGCCCCGTGTGCTCTGTGTGGTGCCGCATTGTCTTGACCTGCGGCTGCGGCACTACCGGTGGAAATTGCCGACCACATTGCACTGCCACCCGCCAACACGCCCGCGCCTAGAAAATTGCGTCTGTTCACCAGATGCTTGATTGACGCCAATGGATTACGAGGCATGCATGTCTCCTAGTGGGCGAAACCAGACATTCGAAACCCGCGAATTGGACGATCGGACGAAGCCAAATGGTACGAATAACGGGACAACTTGATCCATTAGCAAAGAACTTGGTGGAACGAAGCCAAAGGTTCGCGCCATTAGCTATTCCTCTGCGGTCAGTGCAATGCTCTGGATCAAGTAAATCTCTTTTGAGAATGACTTGCAATGGCAATAATGGTCGCGGTATCAAAATTGTGAGAAGTAGCCGGGGTTAGATGGATGCACCCTTTGGAACAGGATGTGCCAAAATCACGTTATTCTGGTCCGCCTCACGAACCGCCCGCCGCATTATTTGTCGGTAATTGCATTCAGTCGGGCTGTTAGCAATTGGCAGAATTCTTCATCATCAATTTCAGCAAGGTCTTCTGCATTAAGCGCATTGCCCACGACCAATTCGCCGTTGCTGAAGGGTTTCGGGAACTGCGTGCGATCCCAGGTTTTAAACTGCCAAAAATGCTGGAAATTAATGCTTACCGGATAAATCGGCACATTTGCCTTGCGCGCCAGCCAAAGTAAACTTGTGGTCTTGATCTCATAACAAGGTCCGCGTGGGCCATCTGGCGTGACACCAACAAGACCACCTTCGTCAAGCACGGTCTTTAACGCTGCAACCGCTGTTGCACCGCCCTTGCTCGTCGACCCTCTCACCACACTGACACCAAAGCGGCGGACTGTGGCACTGATAAAAGCGCCATCACGAGAACGGCTGGCAAGAACCGATATGCGGCGCATAATGTGCCGAGGCACGACAAACGGCACAAGAACCATACGATTGTGCCAGAATGGAAATATTGCTCCGCCGTTACGCCCCTTCGCCAGCACACCCTCGGGGTCGACCACGCGAATTCGCAAACTGAGCCCAATGACCCGAATGACAAAGGCTAAAACATACGACACCAGTATCGGCACGACCGGTTGCCGCTGCACTCTCTTAAATAATTTTTTCACAAAATCTCTCTGGGCCTAAATTCGCGTTATGCACTCGTCTTTACGCAGGTTGGCAAATTTCGGGCCATCGCAACCACCTTGCCCTGGGCAAAGCGCGTCCAGGAACCCGGTACATTGGTACGTGCGCAGAAATAGATAGTGATTCTCAGGCTTTCAGTTTAGCGTGAAAGTGGACAATTCGTGCCCAAAATCTCAATGCCTCGACGAGACAATTCAGGGAGCAAACCAATGTTTTCAATCCGGTCGCCCAGATTGCCTTTGGCTATCGCCATATCTGTCATTGCGCCATTATTGGCAACGGCGATAGCGTCGCCTGTATCGGCGCGAAGTCTTTCTTCCATGAGTTGTCATCAGCTCTGGTATGCCCGAAATTCGATATATTACGACTATGGCTATTGCTTTCGGACCAGCAAGGGCAAGGCAAATTTTGACAATACGGGCTGTTCACGCAACGAGCGCCAGGCGCGAAATGCGATGGGTAGCAGTAATCGGCGTAAGGTGCAGCGAATAAAGGACGAGGAAGACGACAGGTGCTGATGACAGCCTGTCTGTCATTCCAATTGGTCACAACCTTATCTGAGAACGCTTCCTTTCCAGCAATCCGGAGAGGGAGCGCCCGGCATTTCAACTGGCTCGGTCCAGACCACCCAAGTCACAAAAAATCATCAAAATCGCATAAATAGCCGTCATGAACCCAACCGGTCACATGAAGGTTCTTTAGTTTCTGACGCCGTCCATTTACTGTGTGCGTTCTGTTGGCGGTCAACACTTTGACCCAGTGACCCTGCCTGTGGCGTGTATCGATGTCGATAATTGCCAGCCTTTTGAGGCTTCGCTTTATTTCATAGTCAGTCCCCGGGCCGCTCCGAACAGAAACATAACCATCGGGCCCATTTACATTACAAACCATCGAGCTGCTTTTCCCCGGAGGATTGTCGGGCCAATCAACATTTCTCGAAAGTCCATTTAGCGAAATCTTGCCATATTCGGTCTCTTCAGCAACGGCCGCGTTTCCCAAAAACAACAGAGTTGTAAGGCCGACAACGAATATTTTGAGCATTGCTATCTCTTTCGCAATTGGCGGCTTGCACTCGATTGGCAAACCACATCACCTTCCACATACGCTCTGTCAAACGATCATGCGTGGTTGGTGAAAATTTGATGAGTGTTCATATTACCTTATATGCCCCAGATGAGTTTGTTCTCAAACCGAAATACTATCGTCAATCTCCATGGCAGCCACCAGCCAGTCATACCCAGGCATTGTCCGCCCGTGACATATTCATCTGCCAGGGATAAAGATTGGCACAAAGCGGAATGTGGGAAATATCGAATGACAAACCTAACACCGGTGACCGCGCCAATCGGTCTCAAGAAAGCCCAGATACAATCCTTTTGGGATGACGGTTTTCTGGTTATCGACGATGTCCTGCCACCTCAAGATATTTCGTTGCTGCGCGCAGCAACGAAATCGCCTGAAATTATGCAGCCCTGGCAGCAGAAAAAACATGAAACCAAGACCGTCCATATCCTGGCGATCACTGTCAAACATCCAATCTTTATGGAACTGGCCCAGAGCCAGCGCATTCTGCAGCGGATCACGCCGCTGATTGGGCCAGACATACAACTTCAGCATTCCAAGCTGACCACGAAACCGTCAACAAAGGGCAAGGGTTCATTTGCCTGGCATCAAGACTTCGCCTTTTTCCCCCACACCAACAGCGACCTCGTCGCGGTGATGGTCATGTTGGACGATGCCACGCCCGAAAATGGCTGTATGCAAATGGTCCGCGGCAGCCACAAACTGGGGCTACGTGATCATAGCGAGGATGGGTTGTTCGACGGGCGATGCCAGGAAAGCTACATTTGGCAAGACGAGGCGAATGTAGCTAATATTATGCCCAAAGCCGGCGGCATTAGCATTCATCATTGCATGACTCTCCATGGTTCACCCGCCAACCATTCCGGCAAACCCCGCCGTGGCGTCGTTTTTCAATACCGGGCCGATGATGCATTCCAATTGGCCGATGGCGTCTGGTCCGACACCGGTTTGCTGATGTGCGGCGAGCGCGGAGAACAAGCCCGTTGCGACGCTGGCGTCCTGCGCCTGCCAAAATCGCGGCGCTACCCAGGACATCCCTTTGGTCCTGCCTGGCACCAGGAAGGAGAGCTTGCCCAGCAACGGGATTATTTCGAAGGCAGCACAAAGGAGTAATATGAATTTCTTCCCAAGCAAACAGACCATGGGGTAGTGTCTCAGATCGAAATTATCAGCCTACTTCGCGCTATCGCAACTGACTTACATATCCTGTATAACTTAGCGCTATGGATAATCCTGATCGAATTTATGCATATTTGACCGAGAAAACCCCGGCGCCTGTATGCGACGACTGCCTTGAAAAGCGGACAGGAGTTTCACCTCGCCAACAGATCAATCCCATTGCACGCGCGCTGGGTTTAACTACAGACTTTGATCGCGATAGTGGGGTGTGTTCAATTTGCAAGGCTGAAAAGCTTGTAACAAGGTCACTTCGTTATGCCTAAAGGTGGAGTTGGAGTTCCCCCTGTTCGATGGGCACTTTTCAGTTTCTGAAGGAGAGTGTTTTTCGTGCCAAGAACAAGGAACCCGTACCCTGCCGAAATCAGGGATCAAATAATTGCATTGGCACGTGCTGGGCGCAGCGTTGAGGGTCTTGCCCACGAGTTTGAATCGCGCCCGGCGACGATCCATGGTTAGATCAAACAGGCTACAATTGACGACAGTGATTGTTTGAGTTGGTGAACCAGCTAGTATGAACTGTCTTTGTTTTGTCGGCTCTGCCTCAGCAGCAAGCACCGGTGGTGGTGATCCAAAGCAAAAAAGCGATCTGTTGTTACCACGGGACGCTATTTGTACGTGCACAACCGTTAGAACCAAAGCAATTGGTGAGGCACAAAAAGTAAATTGGAACCGTCTACACATCCCAAACTTGCCTTCAAAACCCAGGGCATCACCAAGGTTTACGGATCTGGACAAGCAGCCGTACATGCCCTTCGGGGCGTGGATCTCGACGTTCCCTCAGGCGAATTGATCGTTCTGCTCGGTGCGTCTGGCAGTGGAAAGTCGACGCTACTCAATATCCTTGGTGGCCTTGACCGTGCAACCTCAGGCACGGCGCATTTCTTCGACGAAGACCTAACCGCGATGAGCGATAACCAACTGACGCTCTATCGCCGGCACTATGTTGGCTTCGTGTTCCAGTTCTACAACCTGATGCCAAGCCTGACTGCATATGAGAATGTCGAACTCGTCACCGAGATTGCCGATAATCCGCTTGAACCAGGTGAAGCACTGGAACTGGTCGGGCTGAAGGAACGCATCGATCATTTTCCGGCCCAATTATCCGGCGGCGAGCAGCAACGTGTCGCGATCGCTCGCGCCATTGCCAAGCAACCGACTGTGTTATTCTGCGACGAGCCGACCGGCGCGCTCGACAGCACAACGGGCCGAGCTGTGCTTAATGTTCTGCAGGACATCAATGCCAAGCTTGGCGCAACGGTCCTCATCATTACACATGCTGCTGCAACGGCCGCTATG
>JAVJHY010160079.1:8459-22376 GCA_035593235.1 Phascolosoma agassizii
CGATTTTGATGCTGCGTACGCTGCGGCGCAAGATCTGGCCAACGACATCGCGTCGAACTCACCAATGGCTGTCCGCGGCACGAAGTTCATTCTTCAGCAAAGCGAAAACCTGACGGCCGAACAGCGTGAGGAGAGCGAGGCGGTGCTCGGCGCGCTCCAGGAACTGCTCGTCTCCCAGGATTTCGCCGATCCGGCGCTGGCCCAACAAGCGATCAACATCGTCTGTCGGACGGCGCGCTCGCTCGAGGTGGACTCGCTCGAAACGCTCAATGCGCTCGAGTTCAAGCAACTGCTCGACAAGGGCGACCTGGCCTTTGCCGGCGTCAAAGAGGTGCTCGCACTCTACGGCGTCGACATCGATGCGTGGCTCGACTCGGTCGACGCGGAGACCGTCTCTGAGCAGGACGGACGAGCGCTTGTCCGCGTCAGTTACGAGTTCATCGGCCTGAAGCGAGACACCGAGCTCGAGCTCGTCCTCGAAGACGGACACTGGCGTTCGCCGCAAACGGGCGGCGCTACGTCCGAGCGCTGATCACGCCCCACATCCAGTTGCGCCACACGCAGTCGAGTTCGGCGAAGCCCGCGGACTGTAGGTGGCGCAGCTGTTCGATCACGCTGACGTAGTGGTCGTGCTGCTCGCCGTGTTCGGTGAGGCTGCGACATTCCTCCGCGTCGAGATGCCCCGGTCGTTCCCAGAAGTCGGTCATGCCCTTCCAGTTGATCGCGCTGTAGGCGTCCGAGCCACCGGCCATCTGATCGCTGTAGACGAGATACCCGCCCGGCTCGAGAACGGCGTGGAGCGCGCGAAAGAGGGCGGCCTTGTCGATGACGTGGTGAAGCGCGATGCAGGAGGTGACGAGGTCGAACGAACGCGGCTCGAGCTCGAGCTCCTCGAAACGTGCCTCGACGCAGGTCACTTCGACGCCAGTCAGGCGAGTACGCGCAACGTCGAGCATCTCGCGTGAGGCGTCGACGAGTGTGAACGTCGCGCTCGGGAACGCGTCGGCCATCGCAACCGACAGGTTGCCGGTCCCACAACCGAGCTCGAGAATGCGACGCCGGCCGGGCGGTGTGTAACCGACGGTGCGTTCGATCATCTCGTCGTAGCGCGGTACGGCGCGGCGCAAGAGTGAGTCGTACTCGGCGACCATAGCGCCGAAGTACTCGGATGCGGTGTTCTCCAACGTGACCTCCGTGGGAAGACGGGCGTGCAATCTCTCGAGGATAAGCGCACGCGGAGGAGGCCGGCTGCGCACCGTTCGTAACTCTTCTCGCTCTCGATTGTGCTACGTCAATCGGCGGGTCGTGGGTCGAGCTCGATGCGGTCGTACTCGTCGACTTCGTACTGTCCCGCGTCGAAGCGCGAACCCGCGCGATTCCACACGAGCGCGCCGAGATGGAGCGACGAGCGCGCAGCCTCACGATCTTCGACGTAGTACCGCAACGCGAAGTGGATCACCGGAAATGCGAGCGTGGACCACGGGATGCGTGCGAGGTCGACGAACTCGACTTCGAGGCTCTCGTCCCCCGCCGCGAACGTGGGCTCTCGCATGCGCGCGCGGAACATCGAATACGTTTGCCCGATGTGTGGCAGATCGAACTGGGCAAAGGGCGCGACGATCTCGACGTCGGCGCACGCCTCCTCGCGCGTCTCGCGGCAAGCGCCGGCGCGCGCGGTCTCCCCGAGCTCGAGAAAGCCCGCGGGCAGGGTCCACAATCCGTGGCCGGGCTCGATCGCTCGGCGACAGAGCAGCACCTCGCTCCCGCGCTCGACGACGCAGCCGACAACCGGGATCGGATTCCGGTAGTGGACCGCATCGCAAGCGGGACAAACCTTGCGCGGCCGATCGTCGCCGTCCGGAACACGCTCGACGAGCGGCGCGGCGCAGTCGGGGCAGTAGTTCATCGCGCTGTTTGCTCGCTCGGAATCAACCGCGCAGAACCGGGTTGTTCGTATAGGTGCCCACGAGCTCAGCCGACGCGAGCACGTGCCCTTCGATCGCGGCTCGGACGTCCGCCAAGGTGAAATCGCCTTCAACGGCGACTCGTTCGACGTCGAGTGCATGGATCTGGAAGAGATAGTGGTGCAACCGCTCGTCGTTCCAGGGAGGACCGGGACCGTCGTAGCCGCGGTACGTCCCGCCCATCTCGGGATCGCCGGCGAACCATGAGGTGTAGTCGTTCTGCCCCTGACGCGACGGCGCCGGTCCAGGCGGGCTCGCCTTCCCGCGCGGTACGACACCGCGGCCGCAGGCACCCTCGTCGAGCGACCGACAGTCCGACGCCACATCGATCATGATCCAATGCGTGAACTCGGTGCGCGGGAGATCCGCGGGCACAGTGCGGCCCTCCTGGTTCACGTCATCTCCGATAGTCGGGACGTCGACATCAACGCAAGCGATGACGAACGAGCGGCATCCCTCCGGAACGTCGCTCCATGCAAGCTGCGGGCTCACGTTGTCCGAGAACGTCGCGCGCGTTGTCGGGTCTGGCTTCGCGAAGGCGAACGCATCGGGAATCGGCGCGTCGTGCGCAAGGCTCTGGCTGGACAGTTTCACGGCGTCTGACCTCCTTCGTCAGCGGGACGAACCCCATGATACGAGAGGAGCCTAGGGAACGATCCACGTTCCATCGTCACCAACGAGCGCGGCGCGCAAGTGCGCCGTGTCCGTGATGACCGCCGGCTGCTTGCGAGCCTCGACGTAGTCACATGCAGCCTCCATCTTGGGGCGCATGCTGCCGCGCGGGAATTCGCCGGCCTCGATCAACTCTCGAGCGCGCTCACTCGACACGCGCGCGATGCGCTCGGCCGCGGGCGTGCCGAAGGCGCGGGACACGTGCGCGACTCCCGTCAGGATCACCAGGCTCGACGCGCCCAGCTCGGTGGCGATGAGCGCAGCCGTCCGATCTTTGTCGACGACCGCCTCGACGCCGTCGTATCCGTCGTCGCCCTCGGACACGGGAACGCCGCCACCCCCGCCCGCGATCACGACGCCGCCAAAGCGCACCGCTTGCCGAATGACCTCGAGCTCGACGACGCGATGCGGCGCTGGCGACGGCACGACGCGACGCCACCCACGCCCCTGCTCTTCCATCATGTCCCAGCCCCGCTTCGTGTTTAGAAACTCGGCTGTCTTCGCAGCATAGAACGGGCCGACGGGCTTCGTCGGTTGCGCGAAGGCGCCGTCCTCTGGATCGACGACGACCTGGGTGAGGATCGAAGCGACCTCGATGCGCGAATCGTGCTTCCGCAGGGCATTGCGGAGCGCGCGCGAAAGCAAGTAGCCGACCGAGCCCTGAGTCTCGGCGACCAGCATGTCGAGCGACTCCGCGGGCAGACGCTCACGTGTCTCTTCGACGCGGAGGAGGATCATCCCGACCTGCGGACCGTTTCCGTGGACGAGCACGAGCCCCGATGACCGCTGTAGCAGGGTGAGCACCGCGAGCGCGAGCTGGTCGGCGCGCTGCTCCTGCTCCTCCGGCCGAAAGGGATCGGGCAGGAGCGCGTTTCCCCCGAACGCGAGCACCGCCGGCCCTGCTCCTGACTGGAGATGTTCTATCATCGCACTACTTGTACGTCGCGCAGACGCACACGCAAAGGACGAGCTACTCCTCCCCGAGCTCGTGCAACCTGCTCCGAAGGAACGTGCGCTCCGCCGCGTTGCCCGCAAGCTCGTACGCGCGTCGATAGGCGCGCATCGCTTCCTCGCTGCGCCCCAGCCGCCGAAGGAAGTCGGCGCGTGTTGCGTGCAGATACGGATAATCCTCGAGCTCGCCGCGGCGCTCGATCTCATCCACCGCTGCAAGCCCCTCGACCGCGCCTTCGCTCATCGCGACGGCGACGGCACGGTTGAGCTCGACGACAGGAGAAGGCGCATGCTGCATCAGCGCGTCGTACAGGAGTGAGATCTGGCGCCAGTCCGTCGCAGCATGCGATTCTGCTTCCGCGTGGACGGCCGCGATCGCCGCCTGGAGCTGGTACGCCCCGGCGCGCCGTTCGCGCAATGCACCCTCGAGCGTCGCGACCCCCTCGCGAATCGCCGCGGCATCCCAAACCGAACGGTCCTGGTCTTCGAGCAGTACGAGCTGCCCGCTCGCCGTCATGCGTGCGGCGCGCCGCGAATCCTGCAGCAGCATCAGCGCCAGCAGCCCGCGCACTTCGGGCTCGGTCGGAATGAGACCGGCGACGACGCGCGCCAAACGAATCCCCTCACGGCAGAGCTCGGCGCGCACGACGCCGTCGCCCGCACTGGCCGCGTAGCCCTCGTTGAACACGAGATAGATCACCGCGAGAACTGCCGGAAGGCGTTCGTCGAGGAGCTCGGACGAAGGGACGACGTACGGGATTCCGGCATCGCGGATCTTGCGCTTCGCACGCACGAGCCGTTGCGCCATCGTCTGCTGACGGACAAGGAAGGCGCGCGCGATCTCGGGAGTCGTCAGGCCACAGAGCGTGTTGAGCGTGAGCGCGACCTGCGCCTCGTGCCCGAGAGCGGGGTGACAGCACGTGAAGATGAGGCGCAACCGATCGTCGGGATGCGGAAAATCGTTGGCTGGCGCGACCATCTCCACCTCTTCGTTCGCGTGCCGCAGCTCGTTCTGCAGCTCGACGATTCTCGCATCGGCGACGCGTCGGCTCCGCGCCGCGTCGATCAAGCGGTTTCGCGCGGCGCGCATGAGCCATGCGGGTGCGTTCGTCGGCTGACCTGCGACGGGCCACTTCTCGCACGCCGTCGCGAGAGTGTCCTGCAGCGCCTCTTCCGCGAGCTCGAAATCTCCGCACCAGCGGATGAGCGACGCGAGAATCCGACCGTATTCGTCACGGAACAGCTGCTCGATGGCCGCTCGCGCGTCGCTCATCGGAGCTGCCGTTCGCCGATCCGTACTGAGTCTCTGTAACCGGCGACGTGACGTCGCATCGCGCGACGGAGGCCGCCGGCTCGCCGAAGAACGCGCCAGTCGCGCACCCTACGCAGGGGAATCCTCCATCTCCCAGATTGGGCGCACCTCGACGGTGCCGTACGTCGACGACGGGATCTTCGCGGCCCACGCGAGCGCTTCGTCGAGGTTCTTGACGTTGATCAGATAGTAGCCACCGAGAGCCTCCTTGGTCTCCGCGAACGGACCGTCGGTGGTCTCCGTCTTGCCGCCACGCACGCGAACAGACGTTGCAGTCGCGAGAGGTTGGAGCCGGTCCGATGATTCGAGCACCCCGGCGGCGGCGACCTCTTCGCTGAACTCCATGTAGGCGCCCATGAGCGCTCCCATGTCGGCCTCACTCATCGTGGCGTAGTGGGACTCGTCCGAGTAGATCATCAACAAGTAACGCATGGCATGCTTCCTAGGCTTGGATCGTGTTGGGGGTACCGCGGCGGCTTGCCAGCCGCCGTCACGGAATCGACGAAGGGCACGCGCTCCGATCGACAACGCTCTCCGAATTCAGCGCGCGAACGCACGGTCGGAGGCCGATTCTACGCAAGCACCCCGTGCCCGGCGGTCGCCGGACACGGGGTGCTGCACGATTCTCGGGTTCCGAACTAGTGGCCGGATCCGCTCTGGGCGCCACTCGCACCCTCTGCGCCATCCGCGCCTTCGGTCGCACCGTCAGCGGTGCCTGCGCCGTCGGCGGCGGGTTCCGCGGCGGGTTGCGCAGCGGCGGCCTCGGCTGCTGCCGCAGCAGCAGCTGCGGCGGCTTCCGCGCGACCGAACTTGGCGCCGGTGAACTCGACGAACGCGTCCTGGTTCGCGATCACGGCTTCCTGGATTTTCGCGGCGGCCTCGCGGGCACCCTCGCCCTTCTTCATCGCAGCCGTGAACTCAGCATGGGCCGAGGCGACCGGAGCGCACTTGCCGTCCATGATGAAGGCGACGACCGCACCGGATTCCTTGATCAGACGCTCGGAACCGGCCAGGTCGTTGATGTCGAGCGCGAAGGCGAAAATGTCAGCGACGTCGTTGTAGCGCTCCTCGTTGAGCATATCGAGCGACCAGTTGCGCCACTTCCACGGATCCTCGGTGTCGCTGTTGACCATGAAGCGCTCGACGTAGGACGCAGCCCCGTAGATCAGCCAGCGCGGGATCACTTTTTCTTCCCAGAGCGCGTCCGGCGATTGCCCGCCGCCTTGGTTCGAGAGGAACTGGCTGACCGTGTTCCAACTGCGGTCGATGTTCTCGGCGAAGCTGAGGCCGGCGGCGTGGCGGACGGAGAACTCACCCCAGGGGTTCATCGCTTCGTCGTTGACGTCGAAGTAGGCGACGCCGCCACCGATGTACTCGGGGGCCTGCGGGTTCGAGACGTCGAACCAGACGTCACCGAAGAACGCGAAGTGGAAGGACGAGAAGCCGCCGGTTTCCATCGGCGGAAGGCCGGCCGCCTGGTCGCCCGCGGCGAAGGCGTTGTACTGCGTCAGCTTGTTCAGGCAGGCGAAGACCGGCTTCTCTTCCGGCTCGACGCCGTAGATGCGGACCAGGTCGTCAAACGTGTTGTCCGCCCACCAGGCGATCCAGATGCTGCTGTCGACGTCGCAGGTGCTGTAGGCGATGAACTTCTTGCCCTGGTACTCCCACCAGTTGCCGATCTCGGCGTGGTGAGCGTTGGCCTCTGCCTTGGTCGCCCAGTCGTCTCCAACCTTGTAGAGACCCTGGGTCCACTTGTCGAAGTCCTCCTCGGCGATCCACGCGCCGTCTTCCTCGCGCTGCTTGCGTCCTTCTTCGACGTACGCGGCGACCTGCTTCTCGCGCTCGACCTTCGCGGGATTCACCCACTCGCCGCCGTCGCTCTTGACCCAGCCCATCCGGAGGTAGGGCAAGTCGACCTGGAGGACCCACTCGTCGTTGTAGCGGACCTTCCCTTCTTCCTCGAGCATCCGCTTCGCTTCCTCGCGGCGGTACTTCGAGAGGGCGGCGTAGCTCTTGAACCACTTGCCGTCGTAGTTGTGGTGGCGGAGCGCCTTGTGCGCGGCGGCGTGCTCGCCGTCGATCTCGAGGATGCGCTCGAAGACGAGTCGCGCGGACGCGTCGTCGTCGGCTTCTTTGAATGCAGCGGCGAGCGCTTCAAGCGCGGCGATGTCCTCGCCGGCAGCGGCGATCTTCGCCTGGACTTCATCGCCGCCTTCCTCTTGCAGAAGAAGCGGGGCGGCCGCGACGGACGCGGGAGCAAGGGTCGGAACGAGCGAGAGGAGTAGAGTGGAGAGCATGATCTGAGTGGGGATCTGTGGCGGTGGACCCGGAAAAGTCTCGCCCCTTCGTACCACGTTTCGGGCTATTTGCGAGCCCGCGCGCCCATCTGTGCGCTAGTCGTACGTCCGCGCTCGGCGTCGGGGGCGGATGCGGCATCGCCGCTCGCCTCCCAGTGTAAGCGACCGGTCGAGAACAGGAACAGCACAGGCCACCCGAACTAGCGCTGGAGCTTACGAAGCAGCGTCTGGACCTGCTCCGCGGTACCGAGTTCGTCCGCTCGTCGCAGGGGATCGTCGAAGGAGCTGCGCAGGGCGAGGCCGAGCCTCGGCTCCACCACCTCGCGCAGACCCGTAACAATGTCGAGCGCGCAAACGAGCCGGCGCGCCTCGACGATCTCCCCTCGAGCGAGGTTTGCGACGCACACCGCGTCCAGGCCGGCGACCGCGGCGGACCACGCATCGCCATCGCCGAGATGTTCGAGCGCCCAACGAGCGATCAGGAATTCGAACGCCGCCCAGCCGGCTCCCACATCTTCGGGCGGCGGAGCACCGAACGTCTCGAGCAACGGGCGCCCAGCCTCGTCCCCACGAAGCGCGAGGAACGCAGCCGGCAGAACGGGGGCCGGAGTCGTTCCCGCCGGGTCGTCGTTCCAGGTACTCACCATGGCTTCGACCTCGCGCGCGAACTCGAAGTCTCCGCGCTCCGCGAACGCGACGATGTGGCCGTGGGTCAACGTCCACGGCTCCTCGCGCCAGATGGCGCTCGCGACTTCGATCGCCCGAGACGACGGATCGACTTGCAAGAAGTCGAGCGCGTACGACGTGCCGAGGCGCGTCACCGTTCCCGCAGATCGCGCGTCGACGACGCGCTGGCGGAACGACTGCCGCAGCGGTTCGAAGCGCGCGAGCAGCTCCTCCAACTCGCGCATCAACGAACCGGTACTCGCTCCGGGATCCGGCGCGGGCGCACCGCGGAGCATGAACGCCGTGAGGCCATCGAAGCGCGACGACGTTGCCGGGGGAACAGCGGGTGCACTTCGACTGGAAATCGAGACGGTTCCGCTCGACGGTTCGATGCGCTCGAAGATGCCGCGGCTGCCCAACTCAGCCCGGCCTGCGGTCACGCGAACCCGAAGCGTACGCGGCTCGTCGATGCCGTCGACCAGCGCGCGTCGCGCAAACGGAAGCGCGAGATCGACCTCACCGGCATCGTCGTTCGCCCGCGTCGCCTCGAACGAGAGCGCCGTCTCCGGAAGCACACGAAGCGTGGCGAAGCCGAACCGTACTTCGAGCGGCGTCGCGACGGTCTGCACGGTCACGTCCCCGAGCACGACCTCGACGTCCGGTCCGTCGCCTAGGACGATCAGAGACGGAACCTGCGCGTGCAGAGCGACGCCGTCGGGCAACACCAACGACACGGGTCGATCGAAGACGACGACGGCATCGCCGCTGAGGACAGTGGACGTAGTCTGCGCAACCTGGGACGCGCCCCGCAGAACCATCGCATTCGGGTCGGCGGCAATGCGCTCTTTCGAGTCCGCCGGCGCAAGCGCCGCCCAAACGCCGAGCGCGAGGGCCAGAGCGGCTGCGGCGCCGATCGCGGCGCGCACTCGAAGTCCGCGCGCCGGACCGACGGCTCTCGGCATGAGCGAGGGAGAGCGCCCGCCGCGCCGATTGCTCGCGCGCTCGACGACTTCCCGCTCTACCTCCGTCGTTTCGCTCCGCGTGAGGCTACCGCGTGCCCCGGACGACCACGCTTCGGCGACCGAATCGGCCAGGTCCGTCGGCGGTTCGAGTTCCCCGTGCTCGAGCTCGAGCAAGTAGTCGAGCAGACGTTCCTGTTCTCGCTTCACGATGCCAGCCGCCTTTCGATGCATGCCTTCAACTTGCGCTTCGTTCGGACGAGCACCGACTTCACGCCGGATTCCGTCATGCCCAGCGCACACGCGATCTGCGCGAGCCGCACATGTTCGTCGTATCGAAGTCGCCGGACCTCGGTCGCGCGTTCGCTCACCTCCCCGAGACAGCGGCGCAGCGCGTCCCGATACCCGACGCCCCAATCGTCCCGCTCGAAGTCGACCCACGCGCGCTCGGCGGCGTCCGGGTCGAGCTCCAATCCGCTGCGATGCTCACGCTCGCGCATCTTGAAGAACAAGTTGCGAGCGATGCGCCGGAGGAACGCGCGCGTCGCAGCCTCGCCGCGATTCTCGAACCGTGCCGAGAGAAACGAAAGGAACACGTCCTGGATGAGATCATCCACGCGATCCGCAGCGCAGCCCAAGTATGAGAGAAACCCGCGCACGGCCCCCTGATGTCGATGCACGAGGTCCTCGACATCGAGATCGGTCTGTTGGGGTGTGAGTCTCACTCTCGCGAAAGGCGTGATCGAGAGCAGAGGTTGGCACGATTCCGCGGAAAAAGCACGCTACGCGGCCTCTGCTGGTGATGTTCGCGCACGAGCCCGGCGTCTCACCCGCCTCGCATTGACGGGCTGCGGCGGGCCTGTTAAGACCTCCGCCCCGATGGGAGCGAGCGACGACACGAACGGACGCGGCGAGAACGATGCCGGTTCCGAGCTGCCCGAGCTCGAGCTGACCTTCCCCTGCCCGTGGACCTACACCGTCATCGGCACGAGCGAGCCGCAGGTTCGCGCCGCGATCGCCGGCGTCGTCGGTGAGCTCGAGCACACCGTGTCCTTTTCCCACGCCAGCCGCACGGGCAAGTACCAATCGTTGCGCCTCGAACTGATCGTCGAGAGCGACGAGCAGCGCCTCCGCATTTTCCGCGAGCTGCACGAGCACCCCGACGTTTCGTACACGCTCTGACCCGCGCGCGACGCCGAGCGCGCCCGCCCCATACCTACGCCATGATGCGCTGCACTACTCGCCGTTCGCTTCGTCTCGCGGTCTCCTGTCTCGCCCTCGCCGGCTGTGTCGCGTCGACGACGCGCCCTGAGGGCGACATCGACGCGCGCGACATGGACTTGACGGTGGACCCGGCCGTCGACTTCTATCGCTACGCGAACGGCGGATGGCTCGACCGCACCGAGATCCCCGACGAGAAGTCCTCCTGGAGCCTGGCCTCCGAGGTCTTCGCGCACAACCAGGACGTGCTGCTCGAGATTCTCGAGGAAGCGGGCGATGCGTCGGGCGAGCGTGGCGAGCTGACCCAGAAGCTCGGGGACTTCTGGGCGTGCGGCATGGACATCGATGCGATCGAGGCCGCGGGCGCTGCACCGCTCGCGGGCGTGCTCGAGCAGATCGACGCGATCGACGACCGCGCGAGCTTTGCCGCCGCGATCGCAGAGCTGCACTCGCTCGGAGCCAATGTGTGCTTCAGCTTCGGTTCTGCAGAGGACCTCAACGATCCCACATCCGTGATCGCGTGGGCGACGCAAAGCGGCCTCGGGCTCCCCGACCGCGACTACTACACGCGAGACGACGAGACGTCTCGCGAGCTGCGCAAGCAATACGTCGCGCACGTCGCGAAGATGCTGGCGCTCCTCGGCTCGAACGACGCAGACGGCGACGCGAAGACTGTGATGGCAATAGAAACGCGCCTCGCGGAGCCCTCGTTGTCTTCGGTCGAGTTGCGCAACCCACAGAACTACGATCGGAGCGTCACGCTTGCGGACGCCAAGGCGGCGGTATCCCACTTCGATTGGGGCACTTTCCTCGCCACAACCGGCGTCGCGAGCTTCGATTCGCTCAATCAGCCTATGCCCGAGTTCTTCGCGGAGCTCGACAGAATGCTGGCGGACGTCCCGCTCGACAGCTGGAAGGCTTACCTGCGGTGGCACCTCGTTTCGTCGCTCGCCTCCGCGCTCAGCGATGAGTTCTCCGCGGAGAACTTCCACTTCTACGGCACGGTGCTGTCCGGAACGCCGGAGATGGAGCCGCGTTGGAAGCGTGTGCTCGCGAGCACGAACGGAACGCTGGGCGAGGCCCTCGGCCAGCTCTACGTGGAGCGCACATTCGGTCCGGCGGCCAAGCAGCGGGCAC
Organism: Phascolosoma agassizii; assembly: GCA_035593235.1. Lineage (NCBI taxonomy): Eukaryota > Metazoa > Annelida > Sipuncula > Phascolosomatiformes > Phascolosomatidae > Phascolosoma > Phascolosoma agassizii. The sequence goes on from JAVJHY010160079.1 coordinate 19,639, forward strand.
GCGAGATGGTCGCGCTCCTGATCGACGTGACGGGCGACCGCATCGCGCGCAACGACTGGATGAGTGACGAGACGAAGGAGCAGGCGCAAGAGAAGCTCGATGGGCTCGGCATGAAGCTGGGCTACCCGGACGAATGGCGTGATTGGTCCGAGCTCGAGATCGCACGCGACTCCTACGCCGCGAACGTCATGCGCGGCGCACGGCACGCGTACCGACGCGACATCGCGAAGATCGGCCAAGCGGTCGATCCGAACGAATGGGGCATGACACCGCAGACGCTCAACGCCTACTACCATCCGATTCGCAACGAGATCGTCTTCCCCGCCGCGATCCTACAGCCCCCGTTCTTCAGCGCCGAGGTCGATGATCCGCTGAACTACGGCGCGATCGGCGCCGTGATCGGGCACGAGATCACACACGGGTTCGACGACTCGGGATCGCAGTTCGATGCGGAAGGCAAGCTGCGCAACTGGTGGACGGACTCCGATCGGGCCGAGTTCGAAGCGCGCACCGCGCGACTCGTCGAGCAGTATGGCGCGTTCGAACCGATCGAAGGCGTCTTCGTCAACGGCCAGCTCACGCTCGGTGAGAACATCGCGGACCTCGGTGGCCTCTCGATCGCGTACGAAGCGATGCAGCGCGCGAACGACGGCAATCCGGATCCAATGCTCGGCGGCATGAATCGCGAGCAACGCTTGTTCGTCGCGTTCGGGCGCGTGTGGCGCGCGAAGATGCGTGACGAAGCGCTGCGACTCCAAGTGAACACGAATCCCCACTCGCCCGCGGTCTTCCGCGCAATCGGCCCGCTGCGCAACATGCAGGAGTTCGCCGACGCGTTCGACGTCCCAGTCGGGCCGATGTCGCTGCCGCGCGAAGCACGCGCCGACATCTGGTAGCCATGCCGAGGCGTCGCTCGAGCTGGATTCATGCGCGGCTCGCCCTCGCGAAGGGACTTGTCGTCGTCGCGTTGTTCCCCGCCTGTCGCGTCAATCCGATCGACAGCGTCGCTCTGGCAACGGGGACTGGCAACGGACCGCGAATCCTGTGCGTCGTCGCCCATCCGGACGACGAGATCAGCTTCGCGGGAACGCTCTACAAGACGTCGACAATGCTCGACGGCAGGTGCGACGTCGCGGTCCTCACGAACGGTGAAGGCGGCTATAAGTACTCGACGCTCGCCGAGAGCGTGTACGGGGTCGAGCTGACCAACGAGGCGGTTGGCCGCGCGCACCTGCCCGCGATCCGTCGCGCCGAACTCGCCGCCGCTTGCGCCGTCCTCGGCGTCCACACGCTCCACTTCTTCGATCAGGTGGATCACCGCTACACCCAGGACCCGCTCGAGATCCTCGGAGACGGCGCGCGTGTTTGGAACGTCGACGACGTCGAGTTAGGCCTGCGCGACCTCATGCTCCGCAACGCCTACGGCTTCGTGCTCGTCCTGCCGCCGACGCCGGAGACCCACGGACACCACAAGGCAGCCACGATCCTCGCGCTGCGAGCTGCCGCGTCGATCCCGGTCGACGTCCGGCCGGTGGTGCTCTGCGCGCAGTCGATTCGCGCGGGCGAGGTCGAGGCGCTCGACGAGCTGGACGGGTTCCCGGCCACGCGTGTGCGAGACGTTCCGCCGCTCGTCTTCGACCGACGCCAGGCCTTCGGCTACCGCGGCCGGCTGGACTACCGGATCGTCGCGAACTGGGCGATCGCGGAGCACAAGTCGCAGGGAACGATGCAGCTCCTGATGAACGCGAGCGACGGCGAGTCCTACCGCGTGTTCGACATCGGCCCGCCCGACGCACATGCGCGTGCGGCCGCGCTCTTCGAGGCGCTCGAGCGGCCGCAGTTCGTCGCGTCCGACTACGGGCCGGACGCGTGACCGAGCGCACGTCCTCGTCGCGCCTGGCATCGCTCGACGCGCTACGCGGCTTCGACATGTTCTGGATCACGGGAGGCGGAGCGCTCGTCACCGCGCTTGCGAGCGGGACGGAAGTCGGGTTTCTTCACGCGCTGGCCGAGCAGACGGAGCACGTCGAGTGGGACGGCTTTCGGCTGTGGGACCTGGTCTTCCCCCTCTTCCTCTTCGTCGCCGGCGTCTCGATGCCCTACTCGTTTGCAAGCCGAGCCGCGCGCGGGGAGAGCCTTGCACGAACGCGCCTTCACGTCGTGCGGCGTGGCCTCGCGCTCGTCTTCCTCGGCGTCGTCTACAACGGGCTGCTGACGTTCGACTTCGAGTCTCAGCGATACGCCAGCGTCCTCGGACGCATCGGACTCGCATGGATGTTCGCGGCCTTGATCGTCACGAGCACGACCATCTCGAAACAGGTCGTTTGGCTCGTCGGAATCCTGGTTGCGTACTGGCTCGCGATGCTGTGGATTCCGGTGCCAGGGTTCGGAGCCGGCAATCTGGAGCCGGGAAAAACGCTCGCGGACTGGTTCGACCGCAGCTTCCTTCCGGGGCGCTTGCATCGCGGAGATCGCGATCCGGAGGGGCTTCTGTCGACGATTCCGGCGATCTCGACCGCGCTGATGGGCGTGTGCGCCGGACACTGGCTGCGGCGCGACGCGTCCGCGCGACGCAAGCTCACCGGCCTTGTGGTCGGCGGGGCCGCTTGCCTTGCGGTCGGCGCGCTGTGGTCACTGAGCTTCCCGCTAAACAAGAACCTCTGGTCGAGCTCGTTCGCGCTGTGGACCGGCGGTCTGAGCGCGCTCTTGCTCGCCACGTTCTACTACGTCATTGACGT
>JAVJHY010161137.1:0-22365 GCA_035593235.1 Phascolosoma agassizii
ACATGTGTCATGGCATTCTCCGTTTTTTCGCTAAGCGATTTCGATGTGAATAATACGCCCGTAACTTGCACATTAGCGAGTTGATTTTCGCGATTTCGCTCCGCGATCCAAAACGGGACTTGGCGCGACTCGAGTCTTCAGCTCGCTCCGCAAGATCGATCGCTGTTCGACCTTACTTGGCCGCCCGAAGTCCCGCAACGGAGTCCCGCAACGGAGCACAGGCGTGGGGCGAGCCGCTCCAACGATCGAAGACACGAGGCCCGAGCGCATGCCAGCCGAGGGACCGTTCGAAGCCGGCCGCCCGCAACTCCTGTTCAGCGGCGTCTACGCTTTCCGCGGCGCATCCGGCCTAGCGAACTACGACGTGTCGCTCGACGGTGACCGCCTGCGTCGCGGAGGCGCGACGGTGAACATCGTGCTGAACTGGTTCGACGAACGGGCGAAATCTGAGTGAGCCCTTCGAGGGGCTGGACGTTGAACGCTGACTACACGCGGAACGAGGAGATGGCAGCCGCGCTGGGGGGGAGGCTCCAGGATCCCACGGATGTCTCGACGCGGGAGAGATGGTGGCTTGATCCCGTTGATCGTCGCCGCCTCGCGAACGAGGCAGAGTGGCTCGGCGCTGAGGGGAGCGAGAAGTTGGTGAGCGCGTACCTATTCCTCGCCCAGCACCGGTTTCGCGCTGCCGAAGAGCTCAAGCCAAGCCTCGTCTTCGTAGAAGGGAGCGTTCTCCTCGATCCATTCGTCCGGGACCTCCACGAGAAACCGCTGCGGTCCCAGGTAGTCGATGATCCACCGTTCTGTCTCGCGACCGCTAGGCCATCAACTCTCTCTCATCTTCTCGATGATCCCGGTGGCCTCGCCTGGAAGTAGGTGAACGGGGTACTCGGAGAGGATGAGACCGAGCTGAGACAGCTCGGCGTCCGTGAACGAAGACGCCTCGTGCGATCGAAGTACTTCGCCGAAGGGAGTCGTTTCGAGGTGCTCGGATGCAAGAGTAGCCAACCGCACATCTCGCTCGAGCCGGGCGTTCTTCTGGCGCTCCTGTTTGAGCAGGTCGGCGAGTCGATCTCGCTCCGCCTCCAAGGCCGAGCACGGGTCGTTCGAATGTCGTGCGAGATCAGAGCGAACCTCGGACGACGAGTCGCCGCCTACGATTGGGGCCTCGACGCCGCCATCCGAGTCCGTTCGATTCTCTTCGTCGCTGCCGACTGTCGTTGCTGTTGGGGCCGCGGGGGCACCAGCGCCGCGATCGCCTCCTGCTCCGAACACGAACAAGACTAGGGCAACCGCGACCACCGAGACTGCGACAACGGGAGGTTTCATGGTGCGTTATGTCCGGCGGGCTCAAGGCGTCGCCGAAGGGCGCTGAGCACGCTGTAGCGCCCTCAGCAGCAGCATGACTGGCTACCCCCAGCGCGGGCCGCATAGAAAGCGACCCCAAGTCGAACTGATCCTGCCCCTAACCTCGGTCGGGGTCTTGCGAACCAATGCCGACAGCGACGGAAATCCATGGCTTCGCTCAATCTCGCTCATGTTTGCTGAGCCATTCGCTTGGCCGGAAGGTGTGGGAGTCCGCTGCAGCGGTTTCTCAGGCTACTCGGCTCCTCAGACGCTACTTCTCTGGTTTCTTGCTGACCTTCGCGTCGTACCGTGCCTGGCACCTTCCTATGGTGGTGTGCCGGTCGAGGGTAATCCGAATATCGTGGTGAACGTAGATTTTATTGCCGACATGGAGACAGGCGGGGCGACGCTTGAGCTGGTGCCTCCGCCTGCGGGGGTGTCGCAGTCGGACGCATCGCGTCGCAGGCAGCGAGGTGGCGTCGTTCGTCGGATTTTCGCTCGGGGATGGGCACTACGTGCCCGGGCAGATCGACGTGCGATATCCTTCTGGTCGGTTTGCGTGGCAAAAGCATATGTGGTTAGGCCCGACGCGCGGTGGGGCCGAGCTTCCGCTGGCGCTCGCTAACTGTCGGGATATTGTGCATGTTATTCTAGAGCGAGCTGAGAGGAAGGTCGCCGCGGACGGCAAATCGCGTCAAGATCGGTATCAGGACGAGCAGAGAAGGCGTTCCAAGGTTCTTGGTAATGGAACGGCAATGGGGGGGCGTTATTGATAGATTGCCGGCCGGACAGATCGTAAGGGGGCGGCTTATATGACCAAGCGTTCTTCACATATGACGCGCGCTTCCGTCGCGCGCGCCACTTGTGTCCTAGCGGTTGCACTCTGTCTGCTGGCGTGGACCGCCTCGTCTTGGCTCGCTGCGCGTTCGGGGTTGCAGTGTCTGAGAAGTCATGCGGTCGCGATGGGGCCGTCTCTGGACTTGGGCGCTTCATCGTCGTCGTTGAACTGGGTGTTTGCCCCGGATTCGTGTCTCACCATTCTCGATACCGACGGACTTGTTGCGCATTTGGGTTTCGAGGTGAAGGGCCCGACCTCGGCGTCGTCACTAGCACCCGCGGCCGTCGGTGTCTCGGCGTCGTCAAGTTCATCGGTTGATGCGCCCGTCTCGGTTGTCCGCTTTTCACCCCCGGTGTCTGAGTTGCGCCCGGGTTCGGTTCTCCCGCTGGCGACGATCGACTTCGAATTGGATCAGTCGAAAAGTATTGTCGTGACGATCGTTCGGGCCTCCGACGTGAGCGTGCCCGGTCGCGTGCGACTTTCGTTTACTTCTGGCTATGTTCTCAAGGACTGGATGTTGACGGAGTCGTTCGGCGCACTATTGATGTTCGTTGCGGCTTTGTTTGTTCTTCTGGCGGCGCTTCGGTTTTTTCTCGTGTTGCGGGTTGAGCGCGTTTCGAATACGGCCAATCTGGCCGATTAGATCGCACATCGTTCTGTTTCTACTCTTGTTACAAGGTGAGGCGGTGCTCTCGCGGTTGGAGCGTGTGGGCGGCCCGCGTCGTGGCAGCTTGACCGTGGGGTCCGAGAACTCGGCCGAGACCTAGAAGAACGCGGTGCAACGAGTTGCTTTCCTTCGTCGGGGTCGACTCCGGTCGGACTCGGGGCTAAGCGCCATTCCTGGCTTCGGGCATACCGGGATGTGCTCGATGGCCGTGATTTGGTCGCGGCGCGTGGCTCGCGGTCGTGGATCACGTAGCGAGGGCTTGAGATACGTCTCCTACTGGATGGGTCGCCAAGATCAGGCCACCTGGAGCGCGCGGAGCGCTGGCGGACTGCTGCCACAAAGTCGGTCCGATGCTGTCCGCTCCTGTCCGTTACCAGAGCCAGCTTTCGGCGGGGAGGTCGTCGTATCCTCCGCCGCACGCGCCACTTGGGTGAGATTGTCTTTGGTCGCCCTTGTCTGTCGGTTGCAGAGGGTCCCGACTCATGACCCGGAGGTCGCAGGTTCGAGTGAGGTCTCGCGAAGCTCCCGCGCGCGCCGTGGACAGTGGCAGCCTAGCGTCAGGAAGCCGTCCCAGGTTCGTCGAACGCGGCGCGGGCGAGGTGTCGCGGGGATGCGCGTGGATCTGCCGGGGCGGCCCTGCTCTCCTCCCACGCAACTCGGACTCGGACGGGCGCCTGTCGAGCCCAGTCCATTCTAGGAATCCGGAATCGCCTATCTTCAGCGAACTGCGGGGCCAGATTCTCTGAGGGCACCGCACGCAGAAGCAGAGTCCTAGCCAGCCGAGATTGGTACCCCTTCTGGTACCCCTCACCTCGCCAAGCGCGTGATTCTACGTGATCCGACGTGACGTGCCACCACATCAGCGCGAGGTCGCATCTCGCCTGGCTAGGGGCAGTTACGGCCACTGCTGAGGCTGGTGCGGGAGAGGGGAATCGAACCCCTACGCCTTGCGGCACAGGAACCTAAATCCTGCGCGTCTACCAATTCCGCCACTCCCGCGTGGGTGACGGGCGGAGCTTAACCGGTTGCGGTGGATTCGTCTCGGGCGGAGCGCGTCGAGTCGCGCGGCGCTCACTGTCCGTCGATCAAGGCGTGCGCTTCCGCTTGCAGCTGTGCGACCTGCCGTGCCCATAGCGCGTCCTGGCTTGCGTTCCCCTGCTGCACCGGCGTGCGGTCTGCGCGGGCGAGCGCGGTTCGCGCTCCTTCGATCTCGCCGAGGTCGTGGACGACCATTGCGTGAAAGTAGGCCGCGGGGCGGCGGAGGCTTCCGAAGGCGAGCTCTGCGGTCAGCTCCAACACGCCGAGCGCGTCGTCGAGGCGGCCCGCTCGGTACAGCGCCGCGCCGAGCGGTTCCATGTAGGCGGGCACATCGGGAGCGAGTGCGCATGCGCGCTCCGACATCGCTACCGCTTCATCGGGGACGCGCAGGCTCGGGTCGGGGCAGGCCGACAGATTCCAGGAGAGGTTGGAGAGCGCGGCGGGGTTGTCGCTCGCGCGGCGCGTTGAGCACGACCCCCATCCCGCCGCGCGCGATCTCACCCATCAATTGGTAAGTGCCACGCCCCTGCGGCAACGCATGCCGCTCGTCACTGCGCGGATCGATGACCGGGGCCGAAGCCGTCGCCGAGTCCCCGTCGTGCAGCGAGATGCGCGGCGTGTCCCCGGTCCTCTCCTTGATTCGAGTGAGGACCGAGGGCGGTCCGAGCGAGGAGTCCCCGTTCGCGGAAGAGCGCTGCTCGTTCATCCCGCCATCGTACGGTCGTTCCGTCGCCACCGGCGCGCCCAAGCGCGTGACCGCGCGGCTCGCGTTCCCATGCGGCTCGGCCCAAGCCGTGGGCACCGCAAGGCGGGTGCAGCGATTCCTTCCGGATCGCGCGCCACAGGCCCGTGATTCGCGCACTGTACACTCCAGTGGAGGGGCCGGGTGTTGTGTCAGGCGTCGAACGATGATCCACAAACGATTCTGCGAATGAAGGGGTGGAAGCGAGTGGGTGTCTTCGTGTGCGGAGCCGCTCTGCTCATTGCCTTGGCTGCGATCCGCTGGGATCGTGCGGCGCCATCTGCTGGGCCGACAGCTGGTGCCGAGCGCGACGTCATGCAACAGGCCGCAAGTGAGGTCGCGTCAGTGCCACTTCCGCGCGGCGGGACGCCGAATGATCCACCGGACCTTGGTGAGGCTTCCGGCCGCGTACGAACCGAGGTGTCCCGGTCCCCGCCCACGGAGGCCGAGCTGCGCGCGCGCTTCCTGTTCGAGGACGGTTCGCCGGCGGCGAACGTGAAACTCGCCCTCCGCGGTTGGATCCAGAACGAGCAAGCGAGACTCCAGTTCGGAGAGCCCGACGCGTGGGAGGATCAGGAGTTCGCATCGGACGAAGCGGGCGAGGTCGTCGTTCGCTTCGATCCACCGCGAGCGTTCCAGTTCGTTCTCGAGGCGAACCTCGACGGTTTTGCTCCGACGGGCTGGCGGTTCGACCATATCGAGCAGAGCGCCCGGCGAGACTTGGGCGACGTAGTCTTGGCCCGCGGCGGCGACATCTCCGGCTACGTCGTCGATGCGGTCGGGAACCCGTTGACTGGCGAGCGATGGGTCGTCTACGCCCGACCCCTCTTCCGAGACGGCGATGAGCGTGAGCAGGCGAGGGGCATTGCGCGGACCGACCCCTTGACGGGCGCGTTTCGCATCGAAGACATGCCGGCGGGTCGGACGCGGATGAAGGCCGACTCTTCGATGACCGGTTGGGTCGACGGTCCCGTCGTCGAGGTAGAGGCCGGGTCGACGGTCACGACCGAGATCGTGTACGACGGCCCCGACACTTCGGCGCGTGTCGCTCTCACGGTCTTCGCGGACCCGTTCCTCGCGATTGACGACGCGACCCACATTGCGCTCGTGGGAAGCGAGTTCGAGCGAGTGGCCGCGCGGATCGAGGGTTCGTGGCAGAGCTACGCGTTCGACGACGTGCCCGAGGGAGTCTATTCGATCGTGATCGACGACCCACGATACGAGCCCTGGCGCGAGGACGGTGTTCGTCCGGGGTCCGCGCTGCGCGTGAACCTTCGAGGCAACGTCGCATTGCGCTTCGCGGTCACGTCCGAAGAGTCGGGCGAGACGATCGATACGTTCGCCGTGCGCGTGACGTTCCGCGACGCCGATTCTCATCCGAGAGAGTTCGAACCACACGACGGCTCGGAGCCCCTTCCGCACGGCGTTCTCGAAGGCATGCTCCCCGGCGATTACGACGTCGAAGTCCGTACCGAGGAGTACGGGAACGCGCGCGTGAAAGTCGACGGAGTTCTCGCGAACGAAACGCGAGACGTTTCGGTTGTACTGCGCGGACGGACCGTCGTCGCAGGCCGTGTCCTTCGGTCGAACGGAGTCCCCGTCGCCGAACAGCTCGTCCGGTTGCTGCGCCCGGCGAAGGTGAACGACTCCCACCTCAGCCCGATCGCGCAGCTCGGCGACATCGATTCCGAGTATGGCGCACATGAGAGTGTGCGCGTCGAAATCGATCGGACGGTGTCCGACGGCCAAGGGCGCTTTCGCTTCGACGTCTCCGTTTCGGGTCCGCTGATCCTCGACTCCGATTTCGGATGGAACATGCTGGCCTCGACGGAACCGTTCACGCTCGCCCCGGGTCAGCCACGCGAGGATCTTGACCTGATCGCGCCCGACGGAGCCCGTCTCACCGGTCGCGTGCTCGGAGTCGAGGAGGCGATCGTTCCGGACCTCCGCGTCGCGGCCGTGCCGGAGGCCATCGCCGACGGTCCGCTTCCGATGGCTTTTGACGTGACTTTCGCGTCCCTCGACCCGGACGGGCGGTTCGCGTTCGAACCGATATCTGCCGGCGCGACGTCGTTGTTCCTGGTTCTACCGGAAGTCCATCAACGCGTCGTGCCGCTCGACGACGCCGGTCGCCCGATCCACGCAGAGTTCCTCGGACAGGTGACGCTCGTCGATGGGGAGCGCGCGGAGCGAACGTTCGAGTTCGATCGGTTGCCCGGAATCGTCGATGTCGAAGTCGTGTCCGAGTACGAGTCGACGCACTACGTCCGCGTCGCGCTCGGTGGCTACGGCGGTGCCAATGCGATACTCGACGCGAGCCGTCGGGCAAGCTTGCCGGCGTTCCCGGGCGACCACGAGGTGTCCGTCGGATTCGGTTCGGCGTTCTACGCACATCCGTCCCTGGTCACGGTCGAACCGGGACGTAGGACGTCGATCGAAGTCCGCGTCGATCTCGCGCCAGGCACGATTCGCGTCGTCGACGCATCCGGCGAAACAGTTGTCGATGTCTTCGCGGCCGTGTCGCTCGCGACCGATCCCGACTATGAGTTCCTGGCAGAGATCTCGGATTCGGGAACGCTGGAACTCGTACTGAGTCCCGGCCTCTACGTCCTCGAGGCGTACGTGGACACTCCGAACGATCCCGAGCATGCGAAGACCTTGCGCGCGCACTTCGAGTGGACCGCCGATGGACCCCTCGCGGATGAGGTTCGCGTCTTGGAGTGAGCGAGCGTGCTCGCTACCGGTTGTCCACCGCCCCCGTGTCGTACGGCGCCATGCGGATCGTGCCGCTGACGTCCTCGAGCTCGACGTGGGACTCCGCGCTCGAACCCGTCAGCGCGCCGAACACGGTGGGGCGCACGTCGCGCTTGCTGCCGTCCCACGAGGCGTCCTTGAAGTCGGAGAGGCCGGCGCCGAGCGCGTAGCCGCCGCTCGCGCCGAGGACCGAGCCGCTCGCCACGTTGCCGGTCACGGTGACGCCGCTGTCGCCGCCGCCGAAGCGCAGCGCGATGCCGTTCTGCGAGTAGCAGGCGTTGTTGGCGAAGATCATGCCCGGCCGGCCTGCCCATTGGTTGAGCGAGACGGCGGTGCCGTCGTTCAGGAACGTGTTGTGGACGACGGTGAGGTTTCGCGCCGGTCCCTGGTGGTCGCCGGAGTAGAACGCTGTCGAGCCGTCGAACACGACGTTGTTCCTCACGATCGCGTCGCCCTGGACCTGCAGCGTCTCGAAGTTCGAGCGGTACAGCACGTTGCGCTCGATGATGTTGCGCGGCTTGCCGTTCGTGCCGCCGACGAGGATGCAGGGGTAGTTCGTGTCGTGGACGACGTTCTCCGCGATCCAGTTGCCGTACGAACCTTGCTTGATCTCGATGCCGTCGCCCTGGGTGCCGCTGCACTCGTAGACGGTGTTCAGCGCGATGACCCAATAGCGCGCGATCACGGCGCCGTTGTTCGCGCCGACGTAGAAGCCCTCGCCCGAACCCGCGGTGTGATGCACGGAGTTGCGCGTGAAGGTGATGTACTCGGTCGCGACCGAGTTGGCGGCGATCGCGTTGGCGTACGTGTGGTGGATCTCGCAACGATCGAACCACAAGTTGCGGCAATCATAGAGCCGCAGCCCGATGTCGCCGCCCTCGATCTCGATGCCCTCCATGACGACGTACTGCGCGCGTCCGCCGATCCCGAACTCGACGCCGTTCTTGTTGTTCCCGTCGCGCGTCAGCACCGGCTTCGCGCCCGCCTTGGCCGCGATCCAAATAGGATTCTGCGCGGTGCCCGAGAGCGCGAGCGCGAGCGAGTTCGTCAGCTTGTACCGGCCCGTCCCGATCTCGAGCCGATCCCCCGCGGTCAGCGAGTACAGCATGTTCGCGAGCGCCGTCCCGTTCTGCGCCTCGGTCTTCCCGTTGTCGTAGTCGAATGACAACACCGTGGTCGGCGTCGCGCCCGCCCAGGACGGGAAGTAGCGCTCGGGCGACGTCGGTCCGACGGCGACGCTCGCCTCCCGCGACGGATCGCCCTGTCCCTCGCTGTCGACCGACGCGACCACGACGTGAAAGTCGCCCGACAGCCCCGACACGAGCGCCGGCGGCGCGGCGACGGGCATCGATTGCGCACCCGGCGTCGTCGCCGGATCGATGCCCGGCGTGTCGCTCCAATAGAGGTAGTAGGAATCCGCGCTCGCGACGGGCACCCAATCAACCAGCACCTGACCGTTCACCGTCTCGAGCGCGAGCGCAGCCGGCGGCACCGGCCCGTTCTCGTTGAACAGCGGCGGCGCCCCACCTCCGCCGCCACCGCTCCCACTGCACGCGACCACCAGAACCGCCAGACACCCCACCCACGGACTGAGTTTGTTCATTGCTCGACGTCGGACGCTCCCGACCGGGACGCGTTCGGGCCGCCGAGCACACGATCTTGAGCACGGCCGCGTAAGTCGTAGGTGGGGCGGGCCGCGGCGCATCAGCCGGGCATGGAGGGAATGCCCGGTGCCAGCTGAGCCAGCTTGCCTCGTTTGTCGTCCATCTCGAGCGCGAAGTCTCTTGCGACTTTCCGCGCCACGTTCGCGCGCCCCGTGCACTGTTGCGACTTGTCGCGGGATCGACGATTCCGTGAGAACGCATGATGAAGCTCACGAAAGGAGTTCCGCTCATCTTGGTCGTGGTCCTGGGCATCGTCGTACTCGCCCGCGATCGTGAACGCACGACGTCAACACCGGTCCTATTGGGCGCGCGGGTGACGGATGGGGTTCGCCCGCCCGACTCCGAGGTTCCGACTCCCACGGATGTTCCGGATCTCGACGGACGTGTTGCGTACGCGTCCTCTGGCCTCGCGCCTGACGACACGACGTCGTTCGATGCCGGGCACGGGGCGCGCGAGCGACCGATCGGGAACTGCACGCTCTCTGGACGTGTGGTCGACGACCTCGGTGCTCCGATCGATACGTTCCATGTCGTGGCGCGGCCTACCGCATCGCGCGACGCGCGGCAGCAGTTCGAGAACTCGGCGGGCGCATTTAGCTTGGGCGGGTTGCACGAAGGGACTTGGACCGTCGTCGCCCGGCTCCGCGATCCCGCCGCTCACGACGCTCCCTACGATGTCGTTGCCCAAGAGTGGTCGGCGCCGGTCGAGGTTGTCCTGCGCGACAACGAGGAGTGTGAGGTCGAGCTCGTTCTCCCCCGTTCCGGATGGCTCGAAGGAACCGTCGTCGACGACCGAGGCCGACCGATTCGCGCGCAGCTCATCGTGCAGGTGGAAATGCCCGGCATTCCGTACGACAACGCCGACTGGTGGCGCCCCGGGCCGACAGACGACGGCGGCACGTTCTCGATGCCCTTGATGTCGGGTGTCGCCTACATCTTCGCGCGTGCCGAGGGGTACGCGGCGAGCGAAGTGCAGGTTCGCCCTGTCGAGCCTGGCGCGCGCACGAACGTTGCGCTCCAGCTCCGCACCGGTGCGGCGATCGAGGTCGAACTGCGCGACAGTCTCGGACAACCGGTGGCGGGGCGCGAGGTCGACGTCGAGGAGTGGGACTACCTTTACTACGACAAGCTGACAACGGACGCGGCGGGGCGCGTCGTGTTCGAGTTTGCGCCGCCAGGGAGCTACACCGCGCACGTGACCGAGGTTGTCACAACGACGGACGAGGCGGAGTGGACCGAGTACTCGTCGACGTTGTGCAGGGAGAGATTCACGATCGAGCGTCTTGAGCGCGTGAAGAAGGTCGCACTCGTGCTTCCGGCCATGCGCGAAGTCGACGTCGCGGGGAAGCTGCGAGGCTTTTCGTCGGCGACAGACGCGGAAGGGGACTTCTCGGTTGCCCTCGGCTTCGAAGAGGTCGATGGCGGACGACAAGTGGACGCGCGCCTGAACGCCGATGGGACATACGACGCGACCCTGCCGGCGCCCGGGCGCTACGAGATGGAGTACGAGATGCGGAAGAGCTCCGGGAGCCGGTCTTACTGCCAACGCATCGTCGAGGTTCCCGACTTGTCCGCGTGCCGCATCGATATCGATTTCGACGGTGGCGTCGTGCCGGGTCGCGTCGTCGACGCGAACGGAATGCCGATGGTGGGCGTCGACATCACTGCGCATTCGAGGTCCGACGACGGGACGTGGAAGGGAGGCGAGGCAGAATCCGATGCAAGAGGTTGGTTTGACCTCCACCTCGTCGCTGGTGCGTATGAGATCACCGCTCGCGCGAAGGAGCCGGGCTACGCCAGCGCCGCGCTCGAGAATGTCGTTGTCGCGCCCGGCTCACACACGGACGCGCTCGAACTCGTGCTGGAACGCGGCGGTACGATCCGTGGAGTCCTTCTCGATCACGCCGGCGAACCGATTCACGACGGGTTCGTCGTGAGCGCGGGAGCTCGCGGCGCGTGGAGCTCGACCGACGGGCGAGGGCGCTTCCAGCTAGTCGGTGTTCCGGCTGGCCGCGCGCGACTCCTCGGGTACGCGAATGACGATCGACATGCGGGCACAAGGATCGTCGATGTCGTTGCAGACGAGACGCAAGAGCTCGAGTTTGCGCTCGTCGAAGCCCGACCCGTCTGGATCCGCGTGCGCAACCGAGACGGGGAGTCCGTCGAAGCGGACGTGACGCTCCCGCAGATTCCCGAGAGCCGGGCGTGGTTACGCGACGGCCTGCACTTCCTCGGCGCGCTCCCATTCGGCGCGTACCGAGCCCACATCGTCTTCGAAGCGCAAGTCATCGACACCGACTTCGTGGTCGGCGAAGCGACCGATCGGGTTGATCTCGAGGTGCGCTTCGATTGAGCCGTGAGGCGACCGGAACAATGGACCGGCCGCGGCGATCTCGTTCCCGCTCCCTTCAAAGGGGATAGAATCGGACGTAGATGAGGCGCCCGACCGATGCCCCCGAGATCGAGCACTGATCGCCGTCTGCCTCGAGCCCTACGAGAGCACGGGGCCCGTCGCCGTCGATCGCTTGCTGGCCGATCACCCGACTCGTCGCGGCTCGTGCGCGAGCGACTCGATCTGCTCGGGCGCATGGGGCTCGTGGGCGAGCCGCCAAACGCGCGCGGCCGGGCCACCCGGACAACCGCGACATCCTTCAGATGATGCTCGAGCACTTGCGAGCGCGGTTGGGCGGCTAACGTACGCGGGGTCGTTTCACTCCCCGTCGTCGACGGCCGGGTTCTGGTGTGCCAGCCACTCCGCGTGCTGAGGCGACGCGACGAACGCCGCGTAGGCCTCGATCGTCGCGAGGTCGGACCACTCGATGCCGTAGTCCTGTTCCAGCGAGATGAGGAGCGCGAGCGTCGCCGCGTGGTCGTCCGTTGTGAGCGCGATGTCGAGCAGAAGCCAAGCGGCCTCGTAGTCGAGAGTTGGATCGCGGTGGAGCGAGCGTTCGGCCGCTTCCCGCGCCTCGTTCGGCCTGCCCGCGAGTAAGTGGACTCTGCTGCGAACGATGTCGAGGTACGGATCTCCGAGCACCATCTCGTCGATGCGGTCGATGGTTGCGATCGCTTCGGCGTGCTCGTCGCGCAGCAGGTGGTAGTCGATCAGGATCAGCGCCAGCGCCGTCGAGTCCGGGTGCAGCGATCGGAATTCGGTCATCGCGGCTAGGTACGCTTCGTCACTGACGGCGGCGGCCACTTCCAACCGGAGCGTTTGGACGATCGTTTGGTTGCGGAGGCTCTCGGGCAGTGCCTCGTAGATCTCGAGCGCGCCTTCGGGGTCCGAGGCGAGCTTGACCCGCATCTCGTCGATGCGCATGAAGTCCTCGAGCGTGTATTGCTCTCTGCGCAGCAGGCGATCGACGAGGCTGCGGTTCTGCGTCGCAAGGGCGGCGAGATAGGCGGAGCGTATCGTCGACGAGACACGTTCGCCGGTGACGTAGGGCAGGATGTCGACGATGCGAATCGAGCCGTCTTCTTGTCGCCGGAGGAAGAGCTCGTGATAGTTGAGTCCGTCATCGCCTGCGAGGCGAAAGAGCGCCCGCGTGGGCTCGTCCGGCATCATGCGCAGGAACCGGTAGGTCCCGTCGTACTGCGAGTTGGACACGACGATGGGGTCCGCGAACGCGAAGTTCTCACGGGCGCCCGCGATGAAGTCGCGCCGAAACGGACCGTCGTCCGTGCCGGCCGTTACGAGCCCGAAGAACTCATCGAGATCGAAGTTCTCGTTCATGAACGCCGCGTCCGACTCGGCGATCGTGTCTTCGATCTGCCACGCGAACTCCACGAAGGGATCGGTTCGTTCCTCGGACTCCTGGGCCACCGCAGCCGAAGCGAAGGGCGTGAGCAAGGCGAGGATGGTTCCGGCGCTCGTCACCGCGTGAACCGGCGAGCGAGTAAGAGCGATTGCAGTCATGATCGAACTCATGGGTTTCGGCGCGCGCGGCTCGTCGGGATTCGTCCGCCACGCGCGGGCGAGTATAGGGGCAGCCTTGGGGACGAAGCCCGATTGCTCGCCGGTAGCCCCCCGGTCGCGGCGCTGCGCTCCCGACGCGCGCACGAGCGCGCTGCGGACGAAGTCGGTCGAGCTCGATCGCCTTTTCGCACGACCGGAATGCCTCAGAGACACACGTCGATGACCACGTCGTGACGCCTTCGGACCTGGGGGCAGAGCCACGCGGTCGAAACAGGCGCTTGGGGGCCGGCCCGCCGAACGACGCGTTTCGCGCGGCGGATGTGCATGCCGGTACCATGGTGCCGTGGCCGACTTCTTCCAGCTCCGTCGCGCGCGCGTCGACGACGCCGACGCGCTCACCGAGATCGCGCATGTCGCGAAGGGACATTGGGGCTATCCCGAAGCGTGGATGGAGGCGTGGCGCGAGGCGCTCACGATCACACCCGCCTACATCGACGCGCACGACGTCACGGTGATCGTCGATGCAGGTGGCGAGCGCGTCGGGTTCGCCGCGCTTGTGCGCGACTCGGACGAAGCCGTGGAGCTTGATCACCTGTTCGTGCGACCGGGGTGCATGGGGCGCGGAGTCGGGCGGCTCCTGTTCGACGACGCGGTGACCCTCGCCGGCGAGCTCGGCTATCGCACGCTGACGATCGACTCGGATCCGTTCGCGTCGGGTTTCTACGCGCGCGTCGGCGCCGATCTGTGCGGCGTCGTCCCGGCGCCGATGCCGGGGCACGGACCGGACGGCTTTGGCGACAAGCGCACGCGACCGCAGTATCGCTTCGATCTGTCGTGCGACTAGTAGCCCCCCGAATCGTCGCGCGCCCAGCGCGCCGGGAGCATCGGCTCTTCCCACTCGCCGTACGCGGCGGTCAGGCGTGCGAGGACGTCCGGGTGGTCGGCGGCGACGTTATTGCGCTCGCCGATGTCGGTCGCGAGGTCGAACAGCATCGGGGCAGCCGGCGGGCGGACGACGAGCTTCCAGTCGCCGACGCGCGCCGCCTTTTCCTTGCCGTCGCGCCAGAACAGGCGCTCGTGCGGCTGCGAACTCAGCTCGCCCGTTAGGTGCGGCACGAGGTCGACGCCGTCGATCGAGGGCGCGTCCGCCGTTTCGACACCCGCCGCCGCGAGCGCGGTCGCGTGCACGTCGAAGCCCATGACGGGATGCTTGTACACCTCGCCCTCCGGAAGCGTGCCCCTCCATTGCACGAGGAACGGCACGCGGATCCCGCCCTCGAACAGCTGGCCCTTCGTCCCGCGCAGCGGCGCGTTGCGCGACGCGTTCTTGGCCGGGATGCCACCGTTGTCGCTGTAGAAGAAGACGAGCGTGTTCTCCTCGAGTTCGTTACGACGCAGCGCGGCCATGATGTTGCCGATGGCGTCGTCCATCTTCGCGTGCATGCCAGCGAGCTGGCGGCGTGGCGACTCGGCGAGGTCGGGGAAGCGCTCGCGGTAGTCGCGCGGAGGTTGCATCGGTGTGTGCACGGCGTTGAACGCGACGTAGAGAAAGAACGGCTCGTCCGCGTGCTCGTCGATGAAGGCGATCGATTCGCGCGCGAAGGCGTCAGTCAGATACGCCTGCTCGCGCCTGACGCGTGCGCCGTCGCGCAGCAGCGACGTCGAGCGCGCGCGCGGCAGATAGTTGTGCGCTCCGCCCATGAAGGCGAACGACGTGTCGAAGCCGCGTTCATGTGGGCGTAGGCCGATCTCGTATCCGAGGTGCCACTTGCCGACGATGCCCGTCGCGTATCCAGCGCTGCGCAGTTTCTCGGCGAGTGTCGGTACGCTCGTCGGCAGGCCGAAGTCGAGCGAAGCGCCCTCCTCGGAGCCCGGGTTCATCTCGAACCCGAAGCGATATGGATACATGCCGCTCATCAGCCCGGCGCGCGATGGCGCGCACACCGCATTTGTCGCGTAGCCGTCTGTGAAGCGGACGCCGCCGGCGGCGAGTGCGTCGATGTGCGGCGTCGGCACGTCCGTGCAACCGTGCACACCGACGTCGGCGTAACCGAGATCGTCCGCGAGGAAGATCACGATGTTCGGCCGCGGCGCGTCGCGCTCGACGCCCGCTGGAATCGCGGCCCGCACGCCGACGGAAGCGGCGAGAAGAACGAGAACACGGAAGCGGTGACGCATGGCGACATCCTAGCGCGGCGCTAGGATGGTCGCGCGACGTGCATGTTCCTTCCGTTCGTTCTGCTCGTCGGCACATCGCCGACCTTCGGCGCGCAGTAACCGGCGACCGATGCCGACACCGCTTGGATCCGAGCGCACGCAGCCCCCGTGCGTGTCGAGCACGACCCGGACCACACGTTCGAAGACCTGGCTTTCCTGCGCGACGTCCTGAACACGCATGGCGTGCGCGAGTACAACCTCGCGAAGACCCGGATCGCGCGCTTCCTGCACCAGGAGCTCGATTATCCGCGGGAGACGCGCGCGACCGATCGGCCGCTACGGTTCGCCGGGATCGACGTGCAACCGATCGGGAACAACAAGGCGGATCGCCCCGCGTTCCTGGCCGACGTCGTCAGCGCGTTCGATACGGAGTACGCGGACGACGTGCTCGCGCTCGACGAGGCGTTCCTCGTGGACGGGCTCGACTCCGCATTTCAGCCGCGATGTGTCATACTCAACGGGTCGCCCGCACGCGCGAGCGGTGTCCCGAACTGCGAGGAATCCCATGGAATCCGAATCGACCCGCGTTCCGATCACGCGTTTGCTGATCCTGGCGGTCGGCATCTCGACGGTCGTGGCCGTTGCAACGACCTTCGCTCAGAAGCTCCTCGTCGGAGACGTCAATCCCGCGATCACCGCGGCGGTGACCGGAGCCATCACGGCGGTCTACCTGTCGCGCGAGTCGCGCGCGACGGCGACCTGTGAGGAGCAGTCGAGTTGAGCGCGAACCCCGAGGTGAGCAGTTCCATGGAATCCGAATCGACACCGTTCTCGTTCCGCCACGCGGTGATCACCGCCACCATCGTCTCGACCCTGACGGCCGTCTCGTGTGTCCTGCTGCAGAAGCTGCTCGTCGGCGAGATCAACACCGTGCTGACGGCGGTCATCGTCTCGGTGATCACCGCCACGGTCACGTCTGGGCAGATGCACGCGCAGCCGATCGCTGACGAACCGGCGGGTTGACGGCCGGAAAGCCGAGGCGCTGGAGGCGCGCGCACCTCTGGGTCACGGCGCTGACGTTCGCGGTCCTCGGCGGATTCGTCTTCGCGCTCACGAAGTCCGCGGTGTACGCGCTCGAGATGTGGCTCGGCCCGTTCGCCGGCGGCGCCGCGCGTGATTGGCAAGGCTGCTGTGCTGAGTTTTCGTACCAGCTGGCGCCCTTCGGGATCGGCGGCGCATTGCTCGGGATCGCGGCGCAGTACGTCCTCGGGACCTCGTTCCGTCGCTCGCGACTCGTCCTCTGGGGGGCGGGGAACATCGCGTGGTTCGGCACCGCGCTTGTCTCGTACGCGCACGCGCTCGAGTGAGCGTCGACCAATACCTGGCGCGTATCGGATACGACGGCGCGCGCGACGCGACGGCTGCGACGCTGCGTGACCTCCACGTCGCGCACATGCGCACGGTCCCGTTCGAAAACCTGGACATCCCGCTCGGCGTCTCGATCGAGCTCGACCTCGAGCGTCTGCTCGACAAGGTCGTCGCGCGTCGACGCGGCGGATTCTGCTATGAACTGAACGGCACCTTTGCGTGGCTGCTCGAGCAGCTTGGCTTCGACGTCGAGCGCTTCTCGGCGCGCGTCTTCAACGACGCAGGCGAGCCGGGTCCCGACTACGACCACATGCTGCTCGCCGTCGCCGCGCCGGGTGGCGGCGCGCCCTGTATCGCCGACGTTGGCTTCGGCGATTCGTTCGTTGAGCCGTTGCGTCTCAACGGTTCGGAGTCCGACCAACGCGGCACGACCTACCGCTTCGCCGAGGCCGGCGCGCGCTGGCGCTTCGAAAAGCGCGCGACCGACGCTACGACCTGGGCCCCGCAGTACGACTTCGAGCCGGTCACGCGCGACTTCGCAGCGTTCGGACCGATGTGCGTGCACCAGCAGACGTCGCCGGAGTCGAGCTTCACGCGCAAGGTGATCTGCTCGCGCGCAACGGAGAACGGCCGCACGACGATCTCGAACACGCGCCGGATCATCACCGAGCACGGTGAGAAGACCGAAGCGATCCTCCCGTCGGCCGCCGACTTGCGCGCGCGCCTCGCGTCGCACTTCGACGTCGCTGTGGACCAGGGCGCAGCGGACACGCTCTTCCGCTTCGGCTCGGACGCCTGACCGCTTGCGGGAACGCTGCACCGGCCCGATGCTGAGGCGACACACGACACGCTCGCCATGAATCAAGTCTCCATCGACAACCGCTCCGTCGTCATTCCCACGCTCAAGTACAAGGACACGGCGGCTGCCGTCGACTGGCTGTGCGACACCTTCGGGTTCGAGCGTCACCTTGTCGTTCCCGGCGAGGGCGGCAGCGTGCGGCATGCGCGCCTCACGTTCCGGACGGGGATGGTGATGATCAGCCCCGGGGAGGATGCGGCGTCGTCCGCGGCCGCCGTCTTTGCGACGGTCGACGACGTCGATGCGCACTGTGCGCGCGCGCGGGCGGCCGGCGCCGAGGTCGTCGCCGAGCCTCACGACCCGCCATTCGGAGGGCGCCTCTACACATGCCGTGACCCAGAGGGGCACGAGTGGGCGTTCGGGACGCTGGATATGTGGTTGCCGCTCGAGGCGCCCGAAGCGAGGTGAGCGAGATGAACGAATTGATCGACGAGATCGGCGAGGCGTGGATGATCAACCACCGCATCAACCTCTTGATGATCGGGAAGATCACCGCGAAGGGTTGGAAGTCCACGCTGTCGACGCGGGGCGGGCGCAACGTCGCGCGGCAGTTCGCGCATCTTCAATACGTGCGCGCGACCCAGCTACAGAAGCGCGCCAAGCCGCTGTCCGAGGGCGTGCACGTCTTCGACGGTCAGGAGACGCCGACCAAGGCGGCGCTGAAGAAGGCGCTGGGCGATTCGGCTAAGCGCATCGAGGAGTGGCTGCGCCTCGCGGCTGCCGGCGACAAGAGCGTGCGGACGATGAAGCGCGGCGTCGTGTCGACGCTTGGTTACTTGATCTCCCACGAGGCGCACCACCGCGGAAGCATCCTCTTGACGCTGAAGCAGTCCGGCGAGGCGCTCGACAAGGACACGCGCTACAACATCTGGGATTGGAACAACGTGTGAGCAAACGTCGTTCGATCCTGCTGTTCGTCCTGTCCGCCGGCGTCGTGATCGCGGCGGGGACGACCATCGGGCGAAGCGAACGCTTCGATGCTTGCCTGGTCTGCGGCATCGTGCGCGGCGAGGTGCGCGCCTGGTCGATCCCGCTGCACCGCACCGTCGAGGACGCGCCCGACTTCACCGAATGGGTGCGCGCGCGCAAGCCCGAGCACGCCGCACACCACTGGGTCTATTCGCACACGCTCGAGGGCGACGAGATCGACTGCGCGAAGAGCCCGCTGCCCTACGTCGTGTCCGGGCTTTACGCCAACGTCGGTCCGACGCCCGAGGTCGAGGCGTTCCTGGACACGGTCGACGCGGAGGTGCGTGCCGACGCGATCGACGAGGAAGCGCTGATCGCGCGGACGGAAGCGATCCGGCTCGAGCACGAGCGCGGGGGCGCTCCCGAGACCCGCTGACGCGCGCTTGTAACGCCTTTCCGTTGGGTCTTTCGGCGCGTTTCCCGGCCGTGCCTGGCCGGGCTCGTCCGCACGAAGTCCAATCGGTACGGAGGCTACGGTCATGATGCACAGCACACGGCGCGCGTTTCTCGGGGGCATGGGTGGGGGAGCGTTCACGCTCGGAACGATGGGTCTCTCGGCGCGGCGGGCCTTCGCGCTCGCGTTCGCCGGCGGCGGGGAAGCGCTGACCTTCGGCGCGCTCGATCCCCTTGCGTCGTTGATGCAGGAGAAGGCGCCCGATGTGCTGCAACCGCTGCTGATCGACCGCATCGAGAGCGGCACATCGCTCGCCACGCTCGTCGCCGCCGGCACGCTCGCGAACGCGCGCGCCTTCGGCGGGCAGGACTACATCGGGTACCACTGCACGATGGCGATGATTCCGGCGTGGGAGATGTCGCAGCAGATGCGCGGACCCGAGCGTGCATTGCCGGTGCTCAAGGTGCTGTATCGCAACGCGGCTCGGATCCAGGAATGTGGCGGGCGAGCGGAGGAGACGTTGCGCGCGCTCGGCGACGTGGCGCCGTCGACGAATCGCACGCGCAGCGTGAAAGAGCTGCGCGCCGCTTTCCTCGAGCGTGACTATGACGCCGCCGAGCACGTGCTCGCCGCCTTGACCGCGGACGCCAGCGCCGAGGATGCGTACAACGACGTGCAGTGCCTCTTGCGCGAGAACCTCGACGTGCACCGGGTCGTGCTCGCCTGGCGCGCATGGGACGTGATGCGGCTGACGGGCAACGAGCATGCGCGTACGCTCCTGCGCCAGATCGTGCGCTTCTGCATCCAGGACGAGGAGCGGCGCATCAAGAAGGGCAAGCCCGAGCCTGCGTTGCGCGCGCTGCTGCCTGCGCTGGTCGAGCGACACGGGTTGACGAAGCAGCGCAACTCGCGGCATGCGAGCGACGCCGAGGTCGCCGAGCTCGCGCAGGTCGTCTTCGCGAGCGGCCGCGAGGAAGCTGCCGCCGCGACGGCCGAGGCGCTCGGTGGCGGGATGTCACACCACGACGTCGGCGAGGCGCTGTCGATTGCGGCGAACACGCTCTTGATCAACGACCCTGGACGCTCGCGCTCGGAAACCGGCAAGCCGAAGGGCAGCGTCCACGGCGCGTCCGTCGGCGTGCACGCGGCCGACTCCGCGCGCGCGTGGCGTAACATCGCGACGGTCTCGAATCACGGGAACGCGGTCGGCAACCTGATCGCCGGTGCGTACCACACGGCTGGACAGAAGCGTTGGTCCGGCGACAAGCCGCTCGACTATGCGCGTCACTTCGACCAGTTCGAGAACAAGACCGGCGACGAGCTCCTGGGATGCGTGCGCGCCGCGATCGAGGACGGCAACCAGTCGTGCGCCTGCGCCGCCGCGCACTGCTACCTCGAAAAGAGCTGTCCACCGCGTCCGCTTTTCGACCTCTTGATCCGCTATGCCGCGAGCGAGGACGGCGCTCTGCACGCGGAGAAGTACTACTACACGGTGTGCGAAGAGTTCGACTCGGGTCGCCCCGCGTTCCGAAACCGCCAGCTCGTCACGCTCGCGCGCGTCACCGCATCCGAGTACGGCTTCCCCGCCCCGGGCTACGAAGCAGCACGCGCGCGGCTCGTCGGCTAGCGGCGCGTGAGACGATCGATCGTCTCAGCTACTCGCCGAGCGCTGACCGCAAGCGTGCGAGTACGCGGGACTTGGCGACGCGCACGGCGCCGACGCTCATCTCGAGCTCCTCGCCAACATCTTTCGGCGAGCGGCCGTCGATGGTGGTGCCGAGGAAGGCTTGCCAGGTGCGCGGCTTGAACTGATCGCGGATTGACTCGAGCGCTGTGGCGAGGACGAGCGATTCGGCGTTCTTGTCGGGCTCGAGCGGGGAGTCATCCGCGCTCGCTTCGGGTGCATCGGGTTCCTCCCGCGCGCTCGCTTGCGACATGCGCAGTTGAATCTCCGTTCCGCCGACGCCGCGCGGTTCGCGCTCGAGCCGCCGGAAGTGGTCGCGCACCTTGTTGCGCGCGATCGTCGACAGCCAGCCTCGGAACGTGCCGCCGGAATCGCGCTTCTCGAAGCTGTCGATCTTCGCGAAGGTCGCCTGGAAGACGTCCTGAAAGATGTCGGCCGCGTCGGCGTCGCTCAACCGCGCGTTGCGGCAGTGGTGGAACACGAGCGGGGCGTACAGCTCGACGAGCCGATTCCACGCCTCACGATCCTGCGCGCGGACGCGTTCGAGGAGTGAGCGCGATGTGGCTTGCGAGCTACTCAACGCGCGGCCCTCCGTCGGCGGTCGCCGATCAGCACCATCGACGCGAAGAACGAGAAGAGCGCGAGGGCGACGATCCCGAACAGCTGGAAAGAGCTCTTGAGTCCCGAGCGCGTGCGCGCCTCGTCGATGCCGAGCGGCCGCGTGATCGCGAGCACGCCGCGCACGTCACCCACTTTCCAGTCGCGCTTCGTGCTGTCGGGGTGTGCGTTGTGGCACGCGACGCAGCTCGCCTTCATCCGCCGCGCCGTCGCGTAAAACAACTCGGACTCGCCCGCGTCACCCGCGACGAACGACTGGAACGACTCGTCCGGATGCGCCTCGAGAAACTTCAACGCCTCCCACTCCAGCGGGCTCGCCGGACCGCCGTTCTCCCGACTTCGAAACGGATACTCGCTGTAGTGTCGACCGCGCATGCCGGTCTCCGCGCGACTGATGCGCTCGAGCAACACGGAGAGCAGCGTCGCGGGCAACGGAATCCGTCCGGTCTTCGTCGCGTAGTCCGCGGTGACTTCGACGTCGTGTCCCCCGACACGATCGACGACATCGGAGCTGTAGACCTCGTTGACGACCTCGAGCATCTCCGAGTACTGCGCGGCGCTCTCGACCGCCGAGCGACGCACGAGCTCGTGGGAAAGACGCGACAGGTGCCAGAAGCCGACGATGGAACCGAGCACAAGCGCGATGAGCAACGCGGAGGCGAGCTGGTTGCGGCGCGACCAACGCCATATCCGCTCGATGCCCGCGACTGCGCGCGCCTCGATCGGTTCGCCGCGCTCGAAGCGCTCGATGTCGCGCGCGAACTCTTCGGCCGTCTGATACCGCCGCGCGGGCGGCTTCTCGATCGCCTTGAGCGCGATCGTCTCGAGGTCGCGCGGGATCTTGTCGTTCAGGCGCCGCGGCGGACGCGGGTCGTCTTCGATGACCTGCATCACGAGCATGCGCCGCGTGCCCTGGAACGGACGCTCGCCGGTGAGCAGCTCGTAGAGCACGACGCCGAGGCTGTAGACGTCGCTGCGCGCGTCTGCCGCGTGCGCATCGCCGCGCGCGGTTTCGGGCGACATGTACGCGGGTGTTCCCATCAGCGCGCCCTCGGGCGTCACCGTGACTTCGCCGGCGTCGCGCTTCGCGAGCCCGAAGTCCATGAGGTGCGGCTCGCCCGCTCGATCGAGCATGATGTTCGCCGGCTTGATGTCGCGGTGCACGACGCCGTGCGAGTGCGCGGCGTGGAGCGCGTGCGCGAGCCGAGCGATCCAGCGCGCAGCGTCGTCGATCGCGATGGGTCCGGCGCCGATGCGATCCTCGAGCGTCGTGCCGTCGATGTATTCTGTGACGAGGTAGGCGACGCCTTCGCTGGTTTCGCCGGTTTCGTAGAGGGAGACAATGCCGGGGTGCTC
>JAVJHY010162188.1:0-22361 GCA_035593235.1 Phascolosoma agassizii
CCATGTGGGCGAGACTAACACGAGCTCGGCACCACCGACATCGGCGGAGTTGCGAGGACCGCGGTGCAGGTGGCGATCGACTGCATTCCTTCGGAGCGCTTAGGAAAAATAAGCAGCGTTTTCAGCACCTCCAATAAATACTCTTCCGACAACTAGACTTCAACGGAAGCAGAATTGTCCCGTTTGGGGGCCATCTATGGCGTGGCTGATGAACCGCTCGGCAGTCAGTTCTGGTCGGTCCAGATAGCCTCGCGCAAGACCATCCCCGCCAATGAAGAGTTCACCGGACGCTCCAATGGGCACAGGTTCGAGCCGAGCGTCCACGTGAACTACTCGGAGTCGGTACTGAAGATGGCCGACGGTCTCCCCAAATTCCGTGACTTCCCAGCAGATTTCGGTGGGTCCGGTGAGATGGCGGCCGAGTAGAGGGTCGATATCGCCACAGCGAGCGGAATGCCGGTGGGCGCGCCCCGTTCAAGTTTTCAGAACCTCAGGACGGCGGGCGAACCCGCTCGAGTCGGAGGCCGCAGCGCCTAACGCCTCCCGAAAATACGAGAGAATCTCGTCGCGAGCGGCCACCGTGGGCTGTCCTGCTTCGTCGATGAGGTGAGCCGTGACGACGCTGTGGGGGCAGGCCACATGTTTCTCGAAGAAGGGAGCGACATCGGGGTTCGCCGCTTCATCGGCTAGGACCCTCCCGTCGAAGCGATCGCCTAGTGCTTCAGCATAGGCTTGGAAGCGCTGGGCCATGCAGAAGCGATCTCCCTCGAATCGATAGGCGAGGATGGTCGAGTCGTTCTGCTCGAGCCGCTGCCGGACCGCGGCCAGCTCTTCGGGCGGGCTCTCGACCGCCGCGGGGTCGTCGAGGGGCAGGGAGGGTTGTAAGAGAACCGACCCGATCACCGCGGGTTCGAGCATCATAGACAGGGCAAAGTTGCCTGTGAAGCACATGCCGATCGCCCCGACGCCGGGGCCCCCGCACTCCTCGTGTGCGCGCCTTGCAAGGGCTCGCAGCCATTGGGTCACCGGGCTCGCACCCTTTCCTGCAAGGGCATGAAACTCCGAGCTGATGCAGGCGCGTTGAAAGATCGCGGCGCCTTCCTCTGCCGAAGGGATGGCCCCGTCGCGGCCGAACAGCGAAGGCATGAAGACGGAGAAGCCGGCATCGCGAACCCAGCGGCTGAAACGCGCGACGTGAGGGCTGATGCCGGGCATCTCCGTCATGACGATCACCGCGGGTCCCGCGCCCGCGACATAGACCCGCTTGGTTGTGTCATCCAACACGATTTCGCGACATTGGAAGTCGTCGAGCGAGTCGTCATACTTCATGGGATCTGCGGTCATCGGCTGTACTCCGTCGCTTTGAGTTTCGCTCGGTCGAACTCCTTCGGGTCTTCCTAGGGGGCTCGATCGATCTGATGCGCACAGCCCTGGAGGGCCGCGCGCTAGGAACTCTCGGAGGGCCCGGCCTCGTCATCGATCAAGTGCTGCAGATGGGAATAGCCCCAGAGTCGCGCGTGCTCCGTCAGCCCGACGCTTTGATCGCGCACGCCCCCGGGACCCTCCGGCCCAGCCAGCATGACGAGCGAGGTCTGGGCTTGGCGTCCATCCGCAGACAGCGCAGCATCGACCGCTGCGGTGATCCCACGCGCCATCACGCTCCTGCGGCGCTCGTCCAGAACGCCTTCGGGAGGATGCACCTCGGCGATCACCGGGACGAAGGCGGCCAGGGCGTCGCGCCCGCCCGCCGCGTACCAAGAGCCCTCGCGCACCTCATCGATCAATACCCAGGTTCCGATCCGTCGGGAGGGTGTGTCGGGAATGCTCTCTGCGCGAGCGCATGCCTCGGTGACCCCCTCGGCGAGTAGGTCCTTGGCTTCCTGATCCAAGAGTTTTTCTGGGATTCGAATCGTCACGGTGGGCATGGGATCTCCTCGAGTTCGACGAAACCTAGGTCCGGAACCCGCTGGAAAGGAATGGCGAATAGGACATAAAACAGGCAAGATTCGCCCCATGTACCGAATCCTGGTTTTGGCGATCGATGACATGATGGATTCGAGTCTGGCACTGACCCTGGACACCGTCGCGACGGCCAATCGCGTCGCGACCGCAACGGGTCAGAAGGTCCAGATGAGCACGACCCTGTTTCACCCAGGCCGCCGCAGGATTCGCACGGGCACGGGCGCCACCCTGACCGTGAAGCCGGAAGTCCGCATCCATCGATACGACGCGCTGATCGTCCCGGGGCTGGGTCTCGCGACCCGAGAGGAGATCGAAGAATTTTTCTCCGGGCGTGCCAGTCGCAGGGTGGTCGACTGGCTGAGGAAGACAGGTTCGCGGTGTCCTCTGGTAGGCGCCTCTTGTTCGGCCGTCTTCCTGCTTGCCGAGGCCGGCCTGCTCTCGGGTCGGGCGGCGACGACCACCTGGTGGCTCGGTGCAACCTTCCGCGAGCGCTACCCCGATGTAGAGCTCGACGAGAGCCGCATGCTGGTCGACTCCGGGGACCTGCTTTGCGCAGGCGCCGCGCTGGCACAGATCGATCTCATGCTGCACTTGATCGCCAAGGCCGCGAGCCCTGGCCTGAGTCGCGAGGTTTCCCGCTACCTCGCAATCGACGAGCGCCCTTCGCAGGCGCGCTACATGATGCTCTCTGCGATGGCCGGTTTGAGCAGCGACGTCAGCGAGATCGAGGGTTGGATTCGCGCTCATCGATCGCGGGCTTTCTCGATCGCCGAGATGGCCAAAGCTCTTGGGATGAGTACGCGAACTCTCGATCGGCGTGTCCGGACCGCGACAGGGCAGGGCCCATCCCGATTCATTCAGAGGCTCCGATTGGAGCATGCAGCGCATCTCATTGAAACGTCGGAGCTACCCCTCCAAGAGATCGCGGAGCAGGTCGGCTACCGGGATGCCTCGACCTTGAGGCGGATCATGCGTCGAAACCTCGATGTGAATCCCAGCGAGTTGAGAAGGCGATCGGCGTAGGGCGGGCCGAGGGGCTTGTTCCTTTTGGGCCTCGGGCGCCGCGACGGGCCTGTGGTTCGTCTTCCGAGCGGGGATTCGGCAAGCGTTCGCGCCCGACATTCGGGGTAGGATCTGAAGGCGAAACGTCCCGTCGAGCGGATGCGGACAAGCTCCAATTTCGTATACTGACAGGCCGTATGCCAATAGAAGGAACCCCATTGGCACAAGGGCAAAGGAACGCATCATGGGATTGATCCTCTCGGAAGACCAACTGATCTTGCGCGACATGGCGAAGGGCTTCTGCGCCGAGAAGTCGCCGGTTGAGCGCATGCGGGTGCTGCGCGACAAGCGGGACGCGACCGGCTTCAACCGCGAGCTTTGGAAGGAGATGGGAGAACTCGGTTGGATCGGGATTCCTTTTCCGGAGGCCGTCGGCGGTGCGGACATGGGCTACGGCGAACTGGGCGTCATCCTTTCGGAGTGCGGCCGGGTCTTGGCGCCAGAACCGTTTCTTTCGACCGTTCTGCTCGGAGGCAACGCGATCCTGCTCGGAGGCACCGAGCCGCTGCAGAAGGAACTGTTGCCGGATGTCTGCAACGGAAATCGAATCCTCGCACTGGCGTTCCAAGAACAGGGCCGGTTCGCGCCTTACGCCGTCCAGACGACCGCGACTCGGGACGGGGACAGCTTTCTCATTCAGGGGAAAAAGCAGTTCGTCCTCGATGGCCACGTCGCAGACCAGATCGTCGTCGTGGCACGTTCGGCAGGCAGCGCGGGTGAGCGTGCAGGCCTTTCTCTCTTCGCAGTGGATGCGAATTCGCCCGGCGTGAAGATCCAGCGCACCGAGATGGTCGATGGCCGCAACGCGGCCCTAATCAGCTTTGAGAATGTCGCGGTGGACGCATCCCGGGTCCTGGGGGAGATCGACGGGGGCGCTGACATCCTAGATCCGGTCTTTGATCGGGCCACTGTCGGGCTGTGCTCCGAGATGCTCGGGAGTTTCGAGGAAGCCTTCGAGCGCACCCTCGAGTACCTCAAGACCCGCGAGCAATTCGGGGTCAAGATCGGGACCTTCCAGGGTCTGCGACATCGCGCTTCCCACATGTTCGGTGAACTAGAGTTCGCCCGTTCGGTGGTGCGCGACGCGCAGACATCGATCGACGAAGGTCGCGACGACGCGGCCGAGTGCGCCAGTGCCGCCAAAGCGCGCTGCTCGGATGTGGCGAACTTGATTGGGGGCGAGGCCGTCCAGATGCACGGTGGCATCGGGATGACTGATGAAGAAGAGATCGGTCTCTACTTCAAGCGCCTCAAGGCCGCCGAGTTCACCCTGGGCGACGCCATCTATCACCGCAACCGCTACGCCAGCCTTCGCGGCTACTAGGAGACCCTTCCATGGCATCCATCGAAGAATTCAAGCAGGAAGTTCGAGGCTGGATCGAAGAGAATCTGCCGGCCGAGCTGCGCGTCGGGAATCGGAAAGACCTTCCCGGAGGGCCCCTCGGGAAGTGGATCAAGGCGGTCGCCGGCCGCGGTTGGGTCACACCTCAGTGGCCCACGGAGTACGGCGGAGGTGGTCTCGACCGGAAGCATGCAGCGGCGTTGATGTCCGAACTCAAGGCCGTCAAAGCGCCGATCATCTCCTCGTTTGGCACCAGCATGCTCGGCCCGACCCTGCTTGAGTTCGGTACGGACGAGCAGAAGGAGGAGTTTCTCCCGCCGATCTCTCGCCATGAGATCAAGTGGTGCCAGGGCTACAGCGAACCCGGCGCCGGCTCGGACCTGGCCAGCCTTCAGACGCGAGCGGTGAAGGAAGGCGACGAGTACGTGATCACCGGCCAGAAGATCTGGACCACCGGTGCCGACAAAGCCGACTGGATCTTCTGCCTCGTGCGCACCGATCCCGAGGCGCCCAAGCATGAGGGCATCAGCTTCATCCTATTTCCGATGCACCAACCCGGGGTTGAGGTCTCACCGCTGACCCTGATCGATGGAAGCGCCGACTTCTCCCAGGTGTTCTTCGATGGCGCCCGGGCGAAGGCCAAGAACGTCATCGGTCCGGTCAACGGTGGATGGACCATTGCCAAACGACTGCTTCAACACGAGCGCAGCACAGACGGCGGCAGTGAAGGCGGGATCACCGGTGCCCTGAAGGACACCGTCGTCGATGTCGTGAAACGGGAGGTCGGTTTCGACAACGGAGTGCTCGCCGATCCGGCGATTCGCCAACGCCTGGCGGCACAGGAGATGGAAGGCCGGGCGTTGAGCCTGACCATGCGCCGTGCCGGCGAAGAGACGAGAGCGGGTCAGACAGCCCGCGACATCGGTTCTCTCGGCAAGTTGCGCTGGGCAAACATGGTCAAGAGCGAGCAAGACATCGCGATGATGGCGATGGGCACCCAGGGGTTGGGTTGGGAAGGCCCGGGCTTTGAGGACAACCAACTCGAAAGAACCCGTGCCTGGCTGACGACGCGGGCCGATTCGATCTGGGGTGGCACCAACGAGGTCCAGCTCAACGTGATCGCCAAGCGGGTTCTGCAGATCCCGGAGTAGCCGCGCCGCGGTCGTCTCAAGAAGACGCTCGATGAAATCGAGATCTGTCGGGCGCGACTCGCCTTGAACATGATCGGGGACAGACATGACGCGGACTCGATGGATCTGGGCCGTCCTGGTCACGCTCTACGCGATCTTCTTCAGCTGGTACACCTCCTTCGGCGGCCCTCTCACTCCGGAGGAGATCGAAGACTTCATGGCCGGGATGGAGAGTCGCGAGCCGCCGCCTCCCCCTGAGCGGCTCACCATGCTGCGGAAGTTCCTCGAGGAGGATACCGGCGATGACTTCGTGATGGTCAACGTCATCGACATGTACGACACACCGCTCCAGGTCGAAGGCGTTCTGCCCGGAGAGAGCAGTGCGGACGTTCTCGCGAGATACATGGCCTACATGACTCCTGCACTGTTTGCTCGGGCCTGCCACCCAGTGCTCTACGGCCAAGCGGCCAACGTCGCCATGGACATCATGAACGCCGACGGGATGGAGCATTGGACCACCGGGGCAGCGATGCGATACCGAAGTCGGCGGGACATGTTGGAGATCACGGCGAACCCGGCTTTTTCGGGCTCCCACGAGTTCAAGGTCGCAGCGATGCGGAAAACCATCGCGTTCCCGATCGATCCGTGGGTCCAGCTAGGTGATCCACGCCTGGTGCTGGCCTTGCTTCTCCTGGCCCTGGGCTGCGCCTTGAGCTGGGGGGAGGCAGCACGGACCCGCAGCAGTTAGTTGTTTGTTCAAGCCTGGTTCAGCTGCTGATGGATGTGCAAGAGCGCGGCCATGTGTTCCGAGGCGTTCAGGTCGCCACCCAGCGTGCGCATGCAGAGGTGTGTGACGCCGGTGGTGCGCCGGGCTTCGACGATCGAGCGCCACTCCTCGTCGCTTCGGCCGGCGATACCCACTCCGCTCTCGGCGCCGATGGAGCCCGGATCGCGGCCGGCTTCTCGCGCGAACTCGTCAATCTGGGCCCGCAGCCCGGCGAACTCTTCAGGAGCGCAGATCGCGAACCACCCGTCTGCATGCTGCCCTATCCGTTCCAGCACCGGCTTTGAAGGAACGCTGGCACCGCCGATCCACATGGGGATCGGTCGCTGGACGGGCAGGGGGTCGATGCCATTCTTGCTGACCCGATCGAACTCTCCTTCGAAGCTGACCTCCGGCTCGGTCCACAGCCGCCTGAGGAGCTGCATCTGTTCCGAACAACGCCTGCCTCGCTTCGTGAAGTCCTGTCCCAAGGAGCCGAACTCGCGCCGGTTCGCGCCCACACCCACGCCGAGCCGAAGACGCCCCCCGGAGAGCAGGTCGATCTCCGCGGCTTGTTTTGCGAACAGCACGGTCTGACGAGAGGGGAGGGCGACGACCGAAGGCACGAGTTCGATACGAGTGGTCAACCCGGCAAGCCAACTCAAGAGGGTCAGGGACTCGTGAAGATGCCCCGAGTCCTTACGCGCTACCTGGTCCGGAACGCGCAAGTGCGTGAATCCGAGCTCCTCCGCGAGCTGGGCAAACTCCCGGATCGCAACGAGATCGTCGCGAAGCTCTCGAACCGGGAGGGAAACGCCGATCTTCATGTCATGCCCCGCCATCGAGGTAGGAGATGCCGGTCCATTCGCTGCTTCGTTCCCAAAGCCGTCGGGCTACGTCTTCATCGCGAACGTGTTCGGCGATGCGATTCGGGCCCGCGGATCGAGCCGTCTCTCGCCGCTTGAGCGGGCCGTAGTAGTCCGTGGGTTGCGCGTCGGGCGATGTAGCCGCAAGCAGGGTCGGAAGTGCGCCGTCGGCAGGCGTGTTGGAGAAGGGTCGTATGATCGGTGCCAGGATGCCGAACCAGGCGGGAAAGGTCCGCGACAGATCCGTATCTGCGACGCCGGGATGGCAGCCGACGCTGGTGATGTCGAGGCCGTTCGAGGCGCAACGCCTCGCCAACTCGAACATGAAGTACATGTTGGCGGCCTTGCTCATCTGGTAGCGGGCCAACGGCTCATAGGACTTCTCGGCATGGGGATCGTCGAAGTCGATCTTTCCGCCATGGTGGGCACCGCTGCTCACATGGACGACCCGGGCCCGGGCGGTCTTGCTCAGCAAGGGGATCAGATACCCCGTCAGCGCAAAATGTCCGAGATGATTGACGCCGAACTGCAACTCGAACCCATCTTCGGTGATCGTCTTCGGGGGAATCATGACGCCTGCATTGTTCACGAGAGCATCCAGTCTGGCTTCCTTCCCGACCTGTTGCGCCGCGGCTTCCACGGACTTCAAGCGTGTCAGGTCGAGGGAGACCCAGCTCAGGTCCGCCTTCGGGTGAAGGGTACGGATCCGGTCGATCGCCGCCTGGGCCTTGTCCTCGGATCGGCATCCGAGCAGCACGCGAGCCTGGCGGGCCGCGAGAACCCGAGCGGCTTCGTATCCGATTCCCGTGTTGGCGCCGGTGATGAAGAAGGTCTTCCCCTTTTGGTCGGGAACGGAAGATTCGCTGTAATTCGCCATGGCTCGTCTCCTGTGGGCGGGGCTTCGAAGTGAGGATGGGGCCCGGTAGGCCTCCCCGATGGATCAGTCGTCGGTGTCCGTAGATTGCATCCAGCTCTGGCCGTAGCGGGCGCCGGACACGCTTTCGGGCTGGAAGAGCGAGTTCAAGCGATCGATGGTTGCCGGCTCGACGTCGACCTCTGCGGCGGCCGCATTTTCCTCGAGGTACGTACGGCGTTTCGTGCCTGGGATCGGTGCGATGTGCTCGTCTCGGGAGAGCAGCCACGCCAACGCCAACTGGCTGGGCGCGATACCGAGGGACGCGGCGATCGTCGTGAACTCATCAACGAGGGACAGATTCTTGTCGAGATTCTCTCCGCTGAATCTCGGCATGCTGGCCCGCATGTCGCCACCTTCTTCGAATTCGGTCTTGCGGTCGATCGTCCCCGTCAGGACGGCGCGACCAATCGGGCTGAAGGGAACGAAGCCCACGCCGAGCTCGCGGCACGCCGGCAAGACGTGTTGCTCAGGGTCTCGCGTCCACAACGAGTACTCGGACTGGACTGCAGCGATGGGATGAACTGCGTGAGCTTTCCGAAGGGACTTCGCGGAGATCTCACAGAGCCCAAGATGCTGCACCTTCCCTGTCTCGACGAGGCCGGCCATGGCGCCAACCGTCTCTTCGATCGGTACCTCCGGGTCGGGCCGATGCAAGGAATAGAGGTCGATGCAATCGGTTCCCAGTCGCTCGAGGGACTCATTGCAGCGGGCTTCGACCTGCTCGGGTCGCCCGTCGATCCCCAGCTTGCCGTCGCGAACGGCGAAGCCGAATTTGGTTGAGAGCTGGATCTCGCCGCGATGCTCCGCAAGGACCCGACCCACCAGCCGCTCATTCTTGCCATGCGTCGTTTCATGGTTCCCTCCTGGGTAACGTTCCGTCTAGTTGCAGATACGCGCTCGCGGAGCGAAGCGCTTCGTGAACGAACTCTCCGTCCGACCGATTCGTCAGTTCGTTCGCCCCGCGGCTTCCATCCAGGCGCGCGGTGAGCATCGAGCTGCATTGGCCCAACACGAAGGCGATGGCCAACGCAGGATTGCTGTGGCGAATCTCGGCGCGCCGGGCCAAGAGGAGTCGAGCGAGGCCCTCGTCGAGTTCGGCCTGTAGTTCGGCCAGGCGCTCGCCGAGCGCCGGGTCGCTCCGCGCCGCCGCTTTGCCTGCCGCCTTGATCGCCGGGCGGTTGCGCCCGACCTCCAGGGAAAATTCGAGATACCCGCGTAGGACATCCGCGATCGACGCAGCTTCCCAGCGGGCCGGGTCGACCGCTGCCTGGGTGGTTGCCTGCAGTTCCGTCGCCATGCGCGCGAAGACCGCATGAAGAAGGGTCTTCTTGTCGCGGAAATGGTGGTACATCGAGCCCACCGAAGATCCCGCTTCTGTGGCGACATCGACTACCGAGGTCGCTTCGATTCCCTTCTCGGCGAAGAGCGAGGCGGCGGCCTGTAGGAGCGACTCCTGGGTCTTCTGGCTTCTTAGCTGCTGACCGGCCCGGACCCAGTGAAGGTTCGAGGTCGAACGATTCTTCGCCAATGAGGCCCCTAAGGTTCTATCAATAAACGCTTTTAATAAGAATTAGAATTCTTATTCTAATTCGAAACGGCGATGTGTCAAGCTCGCTGCCCGCAGGGCTCTCGCCCTCCATGCTGCGGCTGCGCCTTCGTTCGGCCGAAGGGTCCGTGTGGCCGAATCCCTCATGACTCCCTTCAGGCTTCACTACGAGCACTGCCGCAAGCTCTCGCTCGCGGACCAGGTGAAGGAGTGTGCCGAGCATCTGCAGCACCCGGAAGTGCTCTTGATGGAGTTCTTCGAGTCCTACCACTTGATCGAGCGGACCTGGAGCCCGGAGCAAAGCCTCCGGCCAGCGGATACCGATGAACTGATCCTGGAACCCTTTCACGAGTCTCTGGAGATTCGCGTCAAGGGGGGCCCGCGCGGCACGGAGAGCCTTGTCTGCCTCTCGGGAGCCGTCAGTCCGATCCCCGACGACCTGCATCCCGCCATCTCTCATCGCGGCTTGGACTATGTGGGGCTGCTACAGGGGCCGTTGCCACGGCTGGCACTAGGCGTGACCCTGGCCTCCGACAAGGAGACGATCTACCTGCTGCTGCTGCGGGCGCTCAACTGTTATGCGGAGTTGTCGCCTCCTTTTCGTGTGACCCAGCTCGGTCACGAGATGCTAGGTGGGCACGTTCCCGAGAACATCGTGTTCGATCTCCATGTTAGCATCAGTGAGCCCGCGATTTCGCCGGAGGCTCAGACCCTGGTTGAACTCAGCCGGGACATGGCCGAGCTCTTCATCCGACAGGTCGCAGAGTACGCGCAGTTCGACGGCACTTTGGGACGAATCGCCTTGCTTCAGATCGAACCCGACCCTCTGGCCGAGGCGGTCTCCATGCGACCGATCTGGGAAGTGTGACGAGGGGCCTTTCGCTAATCCCCGAGCGGGCCGCCGCCGAAGCGTTCCAGGGCCGCGAACTCATCGACCGGTTTTCGAGTCAAGCGGGTAAGCTGCTTGACCGGTTCGCCGAGTGGGATCATTGCGGCAAAGGCCATAGATTCCGGAACACCGAGCAGGGCCTGTAGCTCGTCCTCCCGCGCGCCGACGAAGGTGGTGGGGGTGCCGCCCAACCCCTCGTTGCGAGCGGCAAGCAAGATGTTCCAAACGAAGGGATAGACCGAGGCCCCCGAGATCACTCCGACCCGCTCCAGGTCCCGGTCAAAAGAGGCTACGAGGGAGAGGTCGACGAACACGAAGAGCAGCACAGGGGCCTCCGTCAGCGGATGAATCATGGCGTCCGGTATCTGTACGGCTGCGATCTCCTCATCGCTGAGCTTCGTCGGGTGGATCGTGTTCCAAGGGGCCTCGCCGGCACGGACCTGGGCCACGTATCGTTGAAGGCCCGGACGGATCAGTGCGGGAAGGGCCTCGCGGGTCGCCGCGTCTCGCACCACGATGACCTTCCAGCCTTGTCGATTTCCGCCACTCGGCGCAAAACGGGCATTTTCGAGAATTCTTCGGAGCGCGGAGTCATCGACCTTCGCATCGGTGAACTGGCGGGCCGCGAAGGTCGTTCGCATGACATCGTAGAGGTCCATCTCATCACTCCGTGAATCAAGTGGCAAGCCAGTCAGCGGGCGCGAACCTCAGCGGACCATCTCTGAGACGTCTCGATGGGCGCAGACCCGATGCGATCCGCGCGTGGAAAGCCCCGTGAAGCATCTCCGCGATCAGAAGCCGTGCAAGTTGGCGTATCGGTCGCGATGGAAAGCCTGATTGCCGAGCAGGGCTTCGAGGGCCCGGGCGCGCTTCAAGTACAAGCCAGCATCGAACTCGTCAGTCATGCCGATCCCGCCGTGGATCTGGATCAGCTCGTTCGACATGTGGTGCAGGAAGTCTCCGGCCTTGCACTTCGCGAGTGAACACAGCTGAGCGACGTTGTCGGCGCCGTCGTCGATGGCCTGCAGTGCCGCTTCGACACAGGAGCGTGTCATCTCCATCTCGGTGTAGAGGCCCGATGCCCGGTGGCCTAAGGCTTGAAAGGAGCCGATGACTTGACCGAACTGCACCCGGTTCTTCAGGTAGTCGAGTGTCATGTCGAAGGACTGGGCCGCCGTGCCGAGCATTTCTGCGGCGAGGCCGGCGCGGGCGCGGTCGAGGATCGCATCGAGCAGGGCGGCTCCGTGATTCGGCTCGCCGAGCACCGCTTCCGAGCCGACCGGGGCTTCTGAGAAACGCACGATCGCGTAACCTCGGCTGTCGGCCGTTTTGAGCCGTTCGCGTGTAACTCCTTGGGCGTTGGCTTCGATGACGAAGAGGCTGATCCCTCTGGCCTCTCCCGGGGTTCCGGCCGTCCGCGCAGCGACCACAAAAGCGTCCGCGGCCATGCCTTCGACGACATGAGCCTTCTCGCCGCTGAGCGCGAAGCCCGCTTCCGTCTTGGTGGCGGTGAGGTTCGTACGGAGCGGGGCATGCCGGGGCCCCTCATCGATGGCCAGCGTCACGATGGCGGAGCCGTCGGCGATCTTGGGCAGCCACGACTTCTTGAGGCCGTGCGAGCCGCCTTGGATCAGGGCCGTTGCACCCATCAGGCCAGACGCCAGGAGCGGGGAGGCCGTGAGCTGTCGGCCGAGTTCTTCGAGCACTACGCCGAAGGTCAGGTAGCCCATCTCGACACCGCCGAATTCTTCGGGGATCACGATGCCAGCCCATCCCATTTCGCCAATATTGGCCCAGGTCCCTTTGTCAAAACCGTTCTCGGTGCCGCGATCGCGCATCTCACGAAATTTGGCGACCGGCGCTTCTTCGGCCGCCCAGGCTTTGGCTTGGTCCTGGAGGAGTGCTTGTTCTTCGGTCAGAGCTGCCATGGAGTCGCTTCCTTCTCGAGTCTTTTCTTCAGCCGCGCTGGGTGTTCTCGGGCAGCCCGAGAATGTTCTTCGCGATGATGTTGTTCTGGATCTCGGCGGATCCGCCGTAGATCGACATGGCCTTGCCGCCGAGCCACTCACGAACGGCCGCAAGCTCTTCAGGGTCGTAGCCATCGCCCTCCCAGCCGAGGCCGTTGTGGCCCATGATCTCGAGGGCGAGTTCGGCTCGTCGCTGGGCTACTACGGACGCGGCATTTTTGAGGATCGACGCGGCGGCACTGACCTTGGCGTTCCCGCGGGCCTCGGCCGTCACCCGACCGATGGTTAGGGAGTGGGCCTTGGCCTCCATCATCTGAGTCACCAACCGACTGCGGAGGTCGGGATCTGCGAGCCGTCCCTCGGCATCCACACCTACGTATGTCTTGGCCAAGTCTCTCAGCGATTTGCGGCCGCCTCCGCCCATGCCGGAGGTCGCGCCGGTCTGGCTGGCACGTTCGTGCTGGAGGAGGCGCTTGCCCACCGTCCAGCCCGCATTCATCTCGCCGAGCATCTCGTTCTTCTCGGCGCGGGCATCGTTAAAGAAGGTTTCGCAGAATGGAGAGGCGCCGCCAATCAGCTGGATCGGGCGAGTCTCGATTCCCGGTTGGTCCATGTCCATCATCAAGAAGCTGATGCCATCACGCTTCGGCTTATCGAAATCGGTGCGGACCAACACGCCGCACCAGTCGGACACATCCGCGCCCGAGGTCCACGTCTTCTGGCCATTGACGACCCAGTGATCCCCGGCGTCTTGCGCCTTCGTGCTCAAGGAAGCCAGGTCGGAACCGGCGTTGGGCTCCGAGTACCCCAGCGACCAGAACACCTCCCCCCGACTAATTCTCGGGATGTGGCGTTGCTTCTGATCCTCCGTGCCGTACTCGAGAATCGTCGGACCGACCATGGTGATGCCCATGCCGGTGGTACGAATGAGAGGATTGAATGCCCCGGCCCGATCGATCTCCTGGTTCAGGACCTGGGCCTGAACCTGATCGAGTCCGCCGCCGCCGTATGCCGAAGGCCATGTCGGCGTTGCCCAGCCCTTTGCGCCCAGGCGCTTGCCCCACTCGAGGGCATCGCTCTCAGAGGCCTCGACGGTTTCGCCGGACATCACTTCTCTGGCACGGCCGGAGAGCGAGGCGGGGAAGTTCTGTTCTAACCATGTGCGCACTTCGGTGCGGAAGGCTTCGAGGTCCGGGTTCGAGTCAGCCATGTCGATGTCCTTGTCGAGCGTCGCCAGTGAGTTTCCGACGACAGTTGCCGGGCGCCAGTCTGGCGCGCCGGTCTCCGCGAGCCCGACGTTACCACGCCAGCGACGATGCGCAGACGGGCCCCTACAGCTTGGCTCGATCCAACTAGGCAACGCCGAGACGGTTGTCGATGCGGATCAGGCGGCGGGGTCGCGGCAGATCGATGAGGGCTGCCCCTCCGACCTGGGCGAGAAGAGCATTGCAGGCTTGCTGATCTGCGGTGTCGAGTTCATCGCGCCATTCCTGGACTCGCTGAAAGACCCACAGGTTGTGGCCGCTCAGGCCGGACTCGAAGGGGACCCCGCGATAGGGGGTACTCATCCGTCCTAGGCTCGGCTCGTCCACCCCCTGGTTAGAGATCGGTGTGCCTGCCGGGTGATTCGGGTGTTCCTGGGTCCACCTTTCGAAGGCTCGGGCCGTCGCGACGAGTCGCTCGCCTGCGTCGCCGAGGAAACAGCGCAACAGCGCAAGAGTCGATTCCGGGATCTCGTCTTCCTTGAGGTACTCGGCGGGCTCGTCGAATAGCTCCGGAGAGATGATCTCAGGCGTGTTCATGTGCTCCGTCCAACGAAATACCCGTGGCGCCTTTTGTTTCATGCGCATTGCGGGCTCTGGGTCCCGGGCCAAGTGTCCAAAGAGCGGACCCATCAGCATGTGGTCGGCAAGGCTCGGCAGCCCGCCAAAGAGGTAGGGAAGGGCTACGAAGTGTTCTTCCAAAATCTCGAGCACCTCGTCATAGGCGCGATCGAGGGCGTCGAAGTGTTCTGCGGTGATCCCGATTTGGGCGCGATGCCCCTCCATACGATCCGCGATCACCCGTCCATAGTGATCGACCTGCTCGTTGTTACCGCGGGGACGAAAGGATCGACCGAACTCGCGCCCGACGAAACCGAAGTTCTCTTCCATGAAGTTCCAGCGAAAGTGCCAGGCGGGGAAGAGCAGGGCCGGGTCGGTGAACGCCTCGAGCAACCGGCAAGCCCATTGTTGGAGGACACCCGGAGGGCGTGCCGCAGGCAGAGGGAAGCGCGCCTCGAGAAAGTCAAAGATCGCGGTCGTATCCTGGACGACGATGCCGTCCGGCGTTTCGAGTTGGGGGATGCGGTGATTCTGGCTCTGGGGGCGCACCACCTCTCGAAAACGCGGGTGAGCCGGCGGCCGCTCGATGAACGGAATTCCCTTCTTCCGCAGATAGCTCCGAGTCTTGGCTGTGAAATAGGAGGCGTAGGAGCCGTACAGAATGTATTCGCCAGCGTCGCCGCTTCCGAGCTTCACGGTGGGTCCTCCGAGTGAGCCGAAAAATGGCTCCCAAGATCGCCGCAGAGCTTCGGGCCCAGGAGGGTGCCTGCTATCGATCGGTCTGTCGGGTCCGAAAGGCCTGCGGAGATTACATTTAGAGCGAGACCGTCAGTCGAAACCGCACGAAGCGGAACTCGGATGCCCGCTAGACGCGCTCGATGATGATGGCGGGAGCCATGCCGCCACCGGCGCACATGGTGATCAGGCCGACCTGCTTGTCGCGTCGTTCGAGTTCGTCGAGCACCGTGCCAATGAGGATGGCGCCCGTGGCGCCGATCGGGTGACCCAAGGCCATGGCGCCGCCGTTGACGTTCACCAGGTCACGATCCAGATCGAGGTCGCGCTGAAACTTCTCGGAGACGACGGCGAAGGCCTCGTTGACCTCGAACAGGTCGATGTCCGAGAGAGCCATGCCGGCTCGCTCGAGCACCTTCCGGGCCGAGGGCACCGGGGCGTTGAGCATGAGGGTCGGATCGTCGCCCATGTTCGCCGTGGCCACGACCCGCGCGCGGGGCTTTAGACTATGGGCCTTCGCGTACTCCGCGCTGGCAATCAGAAGGGCCGCGGCACCATCGACGACGCCGGAGGAGTTGCCCGCGTGATGGACGTGTTGGATGTCCAAGTTCGGGTACTTCTGATTGATCAGCTCGCGGAATGTCGGGGCACCCTCCTCGTGGCGATAGTCGGCTACTGCCGGGAAGCTGGGCGGAAGCTTCGCGAGGGATTCGGCGGTGGTCTGCGGTCGCGGGAACTCCTCTCGGTCGAGGGCCAGCGTGCCGTCCCGGTTGAAGACGGGCACGACGCTCTTGTCGAAGCGTCCTTCCTTGATCGCCACATCCGCGCGGGCCTGGGAGAGAGCAGCCAAGGCGTCGAGGGCTTCCCGCGGAATGCCTTCGAGACTGGCGATCGCATCGGCGCAGACACCCTGATGGGACTGGGGGTGGATCTCCTGGAGGTGCATGTTGTTCGCGCCCATGGGCAGCATGCCCTTCTTGGGAGCGGACATCATCTCGGTCCCACCGGTCACGACCAGATCTTCCATGCCGGCCATGACCGCATGGGCGCCATAGTTGGCACTGGTGATTCCGGAACCGCAGAAGCGGTCAAGGGTCGCACCGCTGGCCGTGATGTCGTAGCCGGCGTCGAGGGCCGCCATGCGCCCGAGGTCACCGCTCTGCTCGCTCACCTGGGAGCTGGTGCCCCAGATGACGTCGTCGACGTCCTTGGTATCAATCCCGTTCCGTTCGGCGATGGCCTTCAAGGCCGTCGACGCGACGTGTTGGGGATGGAGATGGGCAAGGGAACCCTTGCCTTGTTTTCCGATGCCTCGGGGCGTTCGGCAGGCGTCGATGATATAGGCTTCAGCCACGGTGGCTCCTTCGGTGGTGGGCGGCGATCCACGCAGGGTTTAGCCCAGCTCGCGAAGCAGGTCAGCCCGCGCCCAGGGGCACAGGCCCGGCACCACGATCGCAACCTCTCCCGCGAGGCGCTGGCATGGAGCCGCTAGAACTTCTCTAGGGCTGAGTCGCGTTACACGCCGTGCGCCTTCGTCCGCGTGGGTTCCCTTCGCGTCTTCGGGGGGGCCCCTGCTTGTCGCCACCGAGACGCGCGAAGTTTCCCCAGGACGCCAGAGGGGCCGCTCCCAGGGCGAACTCTGGGAGGGCCCGATATCAAATCGGCCCCTGGCCTTTCCGGCCCAGGAGGATCCAGCGGATCATGGGGAGATGCTGGCGGCCCAGAAAGAGCTCGTCTCCAACTCGATAGGCCGGCGCCTGGCCCATGCCGGCCTCGACGAGGGCCGTGGCGATCTCGGAGGCATGCCGTGGCCCGTCGCCTGAGGACCAAGATTGGAAGGGCTCTGATTCGATCTCGCATGTCTGCAACAGTTCCCCGACTTCCGTCAGCGAGCCGGCATCCAGCTCGAGTGACCAATAGGCCCGAAAGAGCTCAGCTAGAAATCGTTCCAACCGTTGCGGCGCTTCCCTTCGGACCCAGAGCCAGGCGAGATTTCCCGCCTCGGCGGGCCCGTCGCGGTAGGGCTCTCGCAGTGTCAGTTCTTGGGCTTCCGCGTAGACCGAAATCTCACGGGCGATCATCTGCGCGCGATGCTGTTTGTGCCGGGCACCCCGGTCGTCGTCCGGCTGCGCAGGGTTCGGGGGTCGCAAGGTTGGAGCCGTCAACGGGAGGAAGTTGACCGCAAGCCCCAACTCGGCCTCGAGCTCACGGGTCGGCTGCAGGGCCAGATAGGCGAAGGGATGTCGCAGATCCAACGCCACGCTCAACGTGGAACCCTCGAGGTAGGCGGGGTCGCTCACTTTGCAAAGGCTCGGTTGGCGACGGCAGGGGCAGGCCCTGATCGGCCGCGAAGAACCCACTCGACCCTCGGAAGGTGCTCGCGACCAAACCACATCTCGTCTTCGACGAGGTAGGTCGGTACGCCGTAGACCCCCGCGGCGAAGGCGGCTTCGTTGCTCTCGTCGTGGAGCCGTCGTCCCTCACCTGCGGCCCAGTCTCGAAAGCCCGATGGGTCGAGGCCCGCTTCAGCCAAGCTCGCTTCGAGCACCGCGCTGTCCTCGATGTCGAGCTCCCGGCGCCAGAACGGCGGGTAGGTGATATCGATGAAGCGATCGAAACCGCCTTGGCGTTTAGCCCACAACATGGCGATGCCGACGAGACTCGAATCCCAGATCTTTACGGTCCCCCGTACGACCTTGCCGGTCAACCGGCCATAGCGTCGCGCATCCCGGTAGGCATAACGCACCCCGGTCCACTGCTGGGGGCTGCGCTTCGAACTCTCGACGGTCTTGCCATCCTTCGCCAGCTTGGCCGAGCCCAAGTAGCTCGGAATGTCGAGGGTGAAGGGCCGCCAATCGATCTCCACACCTAGCGCCTCCGCCATCGATCGGGTCGGGTCGACGGCGATGTAGGCATAGGGGCTCTTCATGTCGACGTAGACCACGAGCGGCGAGTCGCCACGAAGGCCGGCGAACTCCGGCGGGAATTTGTGCATGGGTGTCGAGAGGATGCCAGAGGGGCGGGGCGGCTGGCCATCCTTCACACGCTGGCCTGGGGAGCCGCTCAAGAGGGGTGCGTCAGCCCAACCCATTCGAGGAGGGTGAAGTTCCGGAGTCTCGTCTCGATCGCTCAGCTCCTCTGCTTGGTGGCCATGGCGGTCTTCTCGATCGGTACCATTCACCTTTGGCGGGCTCCTCGGCCGGATGGCTGGAACCCGCCGGACGCCGTGACACCCCATGACTTGGGGTGCTTCTATGGGTTCCGGAATTGGGGATGACCGCGCAGCGGGCGAACGAGATCGACCGAGCCGAAGAGCTCGCTCTAGAACCCCTCGAACTCGCCGACAAGTACCCGAACAACGGGAACTCCGAGAACGCCATTCATGACGGAACGTGGTCCTCGGCTTGCTTGCCATTTCGCGACGCGAACTTGTGCCTGCCATGGATCACCTGCTCCGCGCCCGGGACTCGCCCGGTTCTCCGCAACTCGACACCTTTGGTCCCGACATGTTCCTGGCGAAGGCCTTGCTCGAGCAGGGCGAGACCGACACCGTGATCGCCTATTTCCAGCGCTGCGCCAGGTTCTGGGAGTCTGATCGCGGCCGGCTGGCCCCTTGGACCGCGGTGGTCCGAAAGGACGAGCGGCCCCAGTTCGGCGCCAATCTTCCGTAGGCCAAACAACATGATCGCCGTGGCGATCGCGGCTTCGGAGGGGTTGGATTCTACACGAACGCCCAGAGCCGTCGGCAGCGCAATCGGTTCCTCGAGTGGATCGGATCGCGGCGCGAGCCTAAGACTCGCCCAGCAGCTCCAACATGTTGCCGTGATAGAACGCGTCGAGAGTGGCCTGATCGCAATCGCCCATCGTGGCCTCGAACTTCCCGATCGGGTCGGAAGTTCCTTCGGGGTGGGTGTAGTCCGATGCGAAGACCAGGAGTTCGGGGCCGATGTTCTGGATGATCCAACCCAGAGGCTCCCCGGCGAAGGGTGCGAACCTCAAGTGACGACGCACCGTCTCGGAAGGCAGCTCGGGCATCGGTGAGAATTTCTTGAGCGAGTTGGCGGTGAAGTCCAGGGCCTGGAGCCAGGACGGGACCCAGAACGCACCATGCTCCATCGAGATGCCTCGCAATCGGGGATGACGCTCGAAGACGCCATCCATCACCATGGCAGAGAGGAAGAGTTCCGCGCTGTTCTTGATGGCGACGAATCCGATGGAGGTCGCGGGCGCATCCCCGCCGAGGCTCAAACCGGGCTTCCCGTTGTTCTTGAAGCTGGGTGAGACTGCTTCGTAGTGTCCGTTGACCGCTACATGGACGACGAAGGGTATGTGAGCGGCTTCGAAGCGAGCCCAGATCGGGTCGAAGTCGGGATGGGTAAACGAGCGCGCCTCCGGGTCCGGCTCGTTCGTATCGATCATGAACGTGGCGCAACCTGCGGCCAGGCCTTCGTCCATGATCACGCCGGCCTGCTCGGGCCCGAGACTGAGCGGTACATAGCCGATGGCGGAGAGACGTTTGTCATGGGCGCAGAACCCGGCCATCCCGCGGTTCAGCGCCCGCGCCCCGGCGGCCAACACAGCGCGGTCGTTCACGTGGGCGATCTGATGGAAGGAAAAGGTGGGCAGGACGAATTGTCTCTCGAATCCCATCAGGTCCAGGGCGTGAGAACGCTCTGCAGGATCGAAGGCGCCGAGCCGACTCCAGCCGTTTCCTCGCGCGTTCATCAGACCCGTCTCGAACTTCGCCATCACGTCCGGATCGCTCTGCCGCTTCTCGAAGAGCTCCTTGCCTCGGGACAGGCCGGCTTCGACGACCGGGAGTTCCGACTGGCTCGAGAAGG
Source organism: Phascolosoma agassizii (assembly GCA_035593235.1). NCBI lineage: Eukaryota > Metazoa > Annelida > Sipuncula > Phascolosomatiformes > Phascolosomatidae > Phascolosoma > Phascolosoma agassizii. The sequence continues at coordinate 19,843 of JAVJHY010162188.1, forward strand.
AAGGGATCAGATCGCGATCCCCGGGTTCGGCTGCGTTGAGCAGAAAGTCCTCGAGTTCGATGACGTGGCTATCCACATCGATGATTCGGCGGTCTCCGGCATAGGTCATGGTCCGTCTCCTCGGGGACGGAAAGTACCTCGCCCGCTCGGCTTCTGCTTTTCCGCCGAGGGGGCGAAAACTTGACCCCCAAGAACGATTCAGTGGAAACGCAGCGTTTCCGCAGGCGTGCGCTCCTGGGCGCTAGTGTCCTCGACCTGCCGCCCACAGGAGACCCATGTCCCTTTCCATGTACTCAGCCAGCGCACCGATCTTCCTTCGAGTCTTGACGAATATGCTCGCCTGGCTCGATAAAGCGGAAGCCCACGCCACAGCCAAGGGCTTCGACAAAGACAACTACCTCGGGCTTCGTTTCGCGCCGGACATGCTGCCGTTTACCCGTCAGATCCAGATCGCGACGGACGCGGTCAAGGGCTGCCTCGCGCGGCTAGGCGAGGGTGAGGGTGAGCCCCCGACTTGGCCCGACGAGGAGGCGACCTTTGACGAACTGCGCGCGCGTGTGCAGAAGGCCATCGACTACGCCTCGTCGATCTCGGCGGATCAAATCGACGGTTCGGCGGAGCGCGAAGTCGTGCTTCAGCTCGGACCCGGTCGCAGCATGACCTTCGAGGGCCAGGCGTTCTTGACCAGCTTTGCGCTGCCGAACTTCTTCTTCCACGCGACGACGACCTACACCTTGCTGCGCCAGGCCGGCGTGGAGCTCGGTAAGATGGATTTCCTCGGCGCGCCCTGAGCGAGCGGGCGGGCAGGGGTCGACGGCTCCGCCCCGCGAACATGGAAGCCGCGAATGAGTTTCTCCCGAAGAACCGTTCGCGGCTCCCAGGCCGCTCCGGTGTCTGCGCCGCCTAGAGTGCGGCGCAGACAATGGCCAGTCTTCAACGCCCGCTAGAAGAGCTGCCAGTGGTTACCCGGCCAGGGCTGGATCGGGCCGACCGGCGGCAACGGCTGCAAGTAGACCTTCCCCGGCTTGTTGATCACGTCACACTCGTCGAAGCAGCACGCGAGCGGTCCGCCGCCGCACTCCACGCAGAGGCCCTTGTTGTTGTCCTTCGCACAATCGAGGGTCTCGATCGGGGTCGGCGTCGGAGACGGTTTGGTGTCAGTGGCTCCTGCGGGCATGACGAGCCACAAGGACAGAAGTCCGATCAGGGTGAGAAGTCGCATGGTTGGAATTTCCTCCGGGGGGGGGGGCGGCCCGGGACGGGTCGACCTGGAGCCAACCTGCCCGCCGTGCCCGCGCGAAGCATGATCGCCGGTTGATCCCTTCCGAATCCGTTGCCGGAGGCGTTGCCGAATCCGCGATTCGACCTCGAGAGGCACGCTGGCGCCGCCCCCGATGCTTCGGCGACCACCGGCCGGAGCCTTCAGCGGGGCGGCTGAGGTTCTTGCTGGATGGGCTCGACGCTCACGCCAAGCGCTCCCCGGGGGACAGTGAGTCGAATCTTCCGACCGTCGCGACGAACCTCGACATCGGTGGATTCGCCAGCGACGCCCGTGGTGGTGAGCCCTCGTAGGTCGGAGAATCCTCGAATCGCCGCCCCCGCGTAGCGCTCGACCACATCCCCTGCCTGAAGACCCGCCGTCGCGCCGGCGGATCCGTCGATGACGGCGCCAATCTTCAAACGGTTCGGACGGCCGGACGCAAAGAGCACCCAATCGGCGAACTCATCCCCATAAGCATCCTGGGCCCCGGCGAGTTCCTCCGACAAGAGTCGGTTCTGCTCTGCATAGCGGGGGGTCTGAAGCCATCCCTCCCGCGTCGCTTGATTTCGCAGCTCCAGCTGCCCGAGTTGGATCGCATCGAGAGCGTCGGCATAGGCCTCCACATCTCGACGCGGGAACCCTGTGGCGATCAACGGCTCTGGATCGAAGCCGGACGCGCGGGCAGGGCGGCCGGCTGGACTCCGCCCCTCCGGAGGCCGCGAGGCCGCATCCCGTCGGGCGTCGGCGCTCTCGCCGACCGGCGCGTTCGCAATAGCCGGTCGGGCCGCCAGTCTGCGTTCGAGTGCGACCCGGTGGGCAGTTTCGTCCTCCAAACGCTGCGCCAGTTGATCCACTCGTCGAGCCAGTTGGGTCAAGGGCTCATCAAGGGTGGGGGTCGAGACGGGGGGCTCCCGAGCGGAGGTCTGTCGCACCCAACCCGCGCCCAGGGCCAAGAAGGCCGTTCCAAGAATGGCGACCGCGGCGAGGACGAGGGGGTTTCGTGACATGACAGTGGAAAGATTAGCCGCCTCGATGGGCGAGCGTCGCGATCAGCCAGCCGGCCCTTCGTCTCGTCGCGCAGGAACCACCCAAAGGGCCTGGAAGGCCTCCGATCGGAGGGCAGGTGAGAGCCTGTGACCTTTTCTCACTCCCGGTGATCTGGCCACGGCTCTGCTGCGACTTCTCCCCGTGATCGGGCAGAGGGCTCGATCCACCCACCACACCGGGGCTCCCGCCCCTGACTCCAAGGAAACAACCT